>JACEIK010001274.1:275788-301229 GCA_018107945.1 Datura stramonium
AATTAAAACTTCAGCATTAATTACTGTAATAAACTAATTTAACTCAGAAATAAATTTAAGTATTGTTGGTATCAATTACGAAAATATTTATTTTTTAAGTTGTAAAATACTTAGAATCTAATATTTAATTTTCATTTTACTATTGCATTATGAAATAAGTTTATTAGGATTTGAAGATAATTTATTTATTAGATTTAATAGAATTATATAACAATCGTGAGTTTTTATTTTAAAATTTGTTCTTATCAATGATAATTGGTCATGTAATTTTTTATATTATAATTATACATTTGTTATTTTTGTCATCTTTTTCTAAATAGTAATCTACTTAAATTCATTTACTTCTCTTTTGTATTTGGTAATTAAGTAATTTTATGTATCAAGAAAATAAGAATTTATCAGCAAAGCAACGAAAGTTTATTTACTTCTCTAATTGCTAATAAGTTATATGTTCAAAACATGATCAATGTAATAGTGTGTACTCAAATTTCTCAAGCATTAATTTATTAATCTTTTTTAAAAGAGATAACTTGCTTAAATAGATATTCTTTTTCCAATCCTGTTTAGACAAAATTAATAGTAATATTAAGCACTAATTGTTTACTTGAAAAATAAAGTAAGTGATCTATTATAATTAATTAAATTTTAATTTAATTAATTTAAAAGTATAAAAATATTCTATTGCCAATATACGTAAATTGGTAACTTCAAAATTAAATTAAACTTACATTAGATCAAATATATAAATTAATTTCAAATATTTAAAATGAAATATAATACAAACTTGAACCTTTGTTTTAATCAAGAATTATTATTTTAAAATCTTAGAACACTTCTAGTTTACTTTAATTTTAAGTATTCGTCCGGTTCATTCTATTTATCATATTATTTTTTACGCTTTAATAAATAATTAAAATAATAATTTAATTAAACTACCTTATTTATTATTTAATCTCAATTTAATATTCTCTATTTTAATTTACAACATAAAAAAAAAAAAACCCCAAAAACAAAAAACAAACAATATAAAAAATATAAAAAAACTAAAAAAAATAAAAAATTTTATATTAAATTATTAATTTTAATTAAATTACATGTTTTTTTTTTTGTTTTTCTAATTTTTTAAAAAATAAAGCAATTAAATTAAACATTATACTAATTTAAGAAAAAGAAAAATGTGTATTTGGTACTTTAAAGTAATAATAACTCTAAAAATAATTTCTCTTATAATATGTTGAAGACAAAAGATGGGTCTCCCCATTTTTACATGTACACATAATTTTTTTACTCTTAAAGTATGAAAGCTACTAGAATATTTTACATCTTAATTAATTTTTTAAAAATTTAATACTCACTTTGCATTGCATGATAAACAACTATATTAAATTGGATATTTTGTTATGATAATATTATTCTTGGTCTTCCTAACTCCCCTTCAATCTTCTATATAATAGAAAAATAAAAATATATATTTTTAATTGTATATATTTATAAATATGTATAAAATATTATATATGTATATAAATTATGTGTATAGTAGATGTATATTTAGTATAAAGTATATATTATTTATATGTTGTGTGCATATTTTTGTAAGTAAAATTTCATGAGGTATCTTATTTTGGTCATCTTGTTTAACTTATATTGTTGTGTATGTGTAATTTTTTTCACAAATACACAAAAGATTAGATAACTTTTCAAAGCAAATTACATAATATTTTTCTTCACTTCTTATGTGTTTCATTTTGCGTTTATGACGCACATGTTTGAAATTTTAGCCATTTTAATGTGTTTCACCTTATATGATTGAGCGAAGACATAAATGAAAAATAAAGAGTGCTAGATGAATTTATTAAATTGTTGTTATTTTGATAAATTAATTGATGTTTGCCTTATGATACATGAAACTTATGTTTCAAATTTGAACTTATCTGAAGTAGGTTTGGGTGTTGAAATTTGAAAATTAAAATTATTAAAAAAACAAAAAAAACATTTGAGATAGTCAGTTATATGAAATTGGAAATTAAATTATGATTGAAATAAAAAGTGATAGAAAAAGATAAAAAAATTAATTAAATGAGTTTTTTATATTTAGTTTAATTCTGATAAATTAGTGAATGAAGTTTGTTTTCATGATATGTGAAACTTATGTTTCAAATTTGAACTTATCTGAAGTAGGTTTGGGTGTTGAAATTTGAAAAATAAAATTATTAATTTTTTGGGAAAAAACTTCAAATGCATGTGTCACGCCCGCCTCTTGGGGGGTATGACTGGGCACTCCGGTGCTCCTAGTAGGACCTGGATCAAGCAACTGTGAGCCTAAGCAATATCTCGGGTGTCCGGCTAGCTCTATCTCGCATTTCGGGAAACAACGGCTATATAACGCTAAAAATACAGCTCTCCTACCGACCGGCCTATAGCCACCGCATATGATTTACTAATCAGTAGACATACTTATAAAGGGGAACCTATACAAAGCCGACAAGGCCACCATGATGTCGAATATCTGTGACTCAACATAAAGAATATCGATATCTACGTGACCTAAAGTGTCACTACTACTATCGATTATGGCCCCACACGCGAACACAATCAGAAATGCGAAACAACTAACAAACGCACGGCCTCACACAACCGGCACAACTAACCACATGGAGATGTTATATACACCCGCAAGCCTCTATGAGTACACAAACCGGTCGGGACAGGCCCCCAGCCTACCCATACCGTACAACAAAAAGAAAAAGAACTACACCTTCCATATTAAGCTCCTGTGATGACAGAGTCATGACTCTATAAGTCAAGTCGAATCACGATCGCCTCCGTCTTCGAGCAATTCAGCAAGTAATGCCGCCCCAACGGGCGCCGCACCACCGGTACCGAGTGCATGCAAAGCAACCGAATACAACCGATTATAAATAACATAAGTAGAAACTTCCAATATTAGGAAATATCCAATCTGCAGTTAACCGATATAAGCGAATCTGTAATTTTCTGCACTGTGATAGGGGCAGAGCGTACCTTCGTCAGTGGCGGTTCTGTTATCTATTAATTAAATATATAACACATAAATACATACATACATATATATATATATATACATATATATATATATATATAGTGTTAAGCACCAATAATAAACCCCATAAGGCCGGAGCTGGAAACAACCACCCGCCTAAAACAAAGTCACTCACTCATCTACAATTACGAGCACCCAGTCAAGCCGGGCTGTCTTCGGCAGTGATTCCTCTCGGGATATTGACCAGAAACAGTCCGGAGGACTCCGCATCAGACTCTAATCAGACTGATCTTGAATATTCATAACAGTAACAGAGCCGAGTCAGCTGAGCAGCTTGATTTGTCAGCCTTAATGACATCTTCGAGATGAATTACTGTTTTCAAGGGGCTTACTCATGTTTGCCAACAGGGCAGTGAGACACTGTTGGTGTACCACGGTCAACAGTTCAACAACACAATCACAGGTCAGCACCGAAAATATTGAGCCTGAGCTCGATTTTTTTATTTCACCAGAAGAGAATGATTTCATACTATGCATATTGGCTGAATCTTGAACTAATTGCATGGCTACTCCAGTAAAGCCAGCATACACTGGCCAGGCTGGTTGATATCAGAAGCCAAGCATATTCTGCAGAGCGGCGTATCGTCGCTGGGGGTTACCATTTTGCCCGGTCATATGTCGATTATTCTTAAACATGCTTGCTGGGCATCGGTTATAATGAACAATGATAATACATTTGGCTATTGAAGCCGGTCTAACACGATATATCATAGCACAAAGTTTGTCGAATCAAAGCCAAAACTCATTTAACTTCCCCGAAATTCTATTATTTGTTTATTGTATATACTAGGCTAAAAAGTTGACATAACTTGCCGAAGAAATTAGTTTTATATACCACTCGATCTTCCGGAGCCAATCTGCCGAAGTCAAGACCCAGCTATTTCACCGCATTTCACACTAAATATTGTTCATACTGGGAAGAAAACATCACTTTTGGATCTTATTTATCGAAAATCCAAGCCGAAAGCAAGAGTGAGAGTCACTCACTAAGGTTAGAGTACATTGGACACTAATTTGGAGCAATTTCACTTTTACCTTGGCTCTTGGTGAGCACGACGATTCGCCGGCCGAATTTCACGAAACTAAACCCGAGGAATGCTCCCTTTGCCGCTAAATACCTCGATATCGAGAGTAATAAGAGAGAAGGGGAAACGAAGATCTCTACTAATATTCGTCTACTATTTCGCCAAACGCGGTCCAAACTCGAATTAATCTCGATATCGAGGTATTTAAATAAGGAGCATTCCTACGAAGCTTAGTTTCGTGAAATTCGCTTGGTAAATCGTCGTCCTGCCGAGATAAGGTAAGTGAAATTTCTCGAAATTAGTGTCAATGTACTCCTAGCCTTAGCTAGTATTTCTCCCTTTCCGATTCTCTCGAGAAAGAAAGTTTTTAATCGCGATAAGCCAAAGTTTGGGCTATATATATCAAAAAGTGATGTTTTCTTCCGTAAAATTAGTGTATTTAGTTCTAATTGATATATATGGGAATGCGCTTGGGAGAAATAGTCGAGTAATCGACCGAGCCGGCCGTTAGCTCCGAAAATCCAAGCGAAGGTATGTAAAGCGCTCTTCGGCAAGTTAGTAACTTTAGCCTAGTATTACAAACTCCGTAATAGAATTTCCGGAGTTGAAAATGAGTTTTTGAGCGCTTAGTAAACTCCGTTTTGGCGTTGTTATATCATATTTAGTTCGAAAGCTAGTAAAGCAGCGCTAAAATGACGAGTTATCATTTGCACTTAAGATAGCCTGAAGATAGCTTAGCAAGCATGTTTTAGAATAATAATACATATATTTAATAAAAGTTAGTAGAGTAAAATCGCATCAACGTATAGTAACTTGGCTGCACAAGAGATAGCCATACGCATGATGATATCTTGGCTACAGATAGCCATACAATCGTATAGCATCTCGGCTATAGATTAGCCATGCACTAGATAAAGATTCCAGATTCAAGATAAAGTAGTAAGAGAATCAAGATAACACAAAGAGTTCGTAATAAGAAATCAATCCGTATAGTATTTTTCATTTTAAACATGCTTGTTATATATGTGATTATTGATTGTTGAGACTTGATTGTGTCATGAGGGCACCCTTGAGTGTCCTCGCCGCCCGGGTTGGTAGCCGGTCGCCCACTCCAGCTGGTGGGTTTACGGTCACTCACTCTGAGTGGCATGTCGTCCCCGTGAGACGAATATAAGATGAAGCTTTCCCCATATCAGCCGATCAAGACACTGCATAGCTACCTGTGCGCATATGCCCGTGTGAATAGATTTCGTGATACGCTATGATATTGCATTGCGTCCTCCTGACTTGCATACGCTATTTATATCGAGCCCATAGCCTGTTTGGTGCATCTGTGGGGCTCAGAGAGGTGCTCGTAGTTAGTAGATGAGCTGAGTGACCATTTTTTGGCTGGCTTTGACCCGGTAGGGGTATATAGATTGTTTCGATTGGTTGACACCATCCCATGCATGGGGTTGGTATTGGTTCTTGCTTATATATATATATATATATATATATATGTATGTATGTATGTATTTATGTGTTATATATTAAGCTAATAGATAATTGCATCATTGCCGCGCCCTGCTTTTTCCTCGCGGAACAACGATTCGACATTGACAACTCTTAAGAGTTATTATTGAAGGTCGCCACCTAACGAATTTAAGGTGCGTTAGGCACCGCTCTAAGCTAAATTATTTTCTAAGTTACCGTGAGTCGGGTAAGGGGCTTTATCACTGAACTAAAGGTGTTAGGCATCTTCGAGGTCCACAAAGTGGTTTCCGGTCGTACACAAATGGGATTTTTAAACAAGCGATCAAATAAATAAATTGATTTTAAACCTATATACTTAAACTAAATTAATAAAAGAATAAATAATTAAATAGCTAATGCAAGTAAAAGAAATTTAAGCAAACTAAAATCTAAAATAGTTTATCAATAAATACAAAAATTTAAAAATACAAATTCAAAATGTTAATTTTATATCATAAATTAAAAAAAATAAAAATTCATTAAAATACACACGACAAACCAAACAAATATTTATTTATTTTACTTATAAAATAGTCTCTGAGGGCACCTACGTATCCCTTAAGGAATTAGGCCAAACGTAGTTCTAAATTAGAAATGTTTGACCTAATGGGATCATCCCGTGCAACTTAAATAATACTTAGCAATTTTTTGGAATTGCTCGTATTATTCACGAGCAATCTTAATGCTATCATTTTCCGACTACCCGCCTATTGATTAATTAACTTAAAGCGCTCTACGTGATAAACTAACGTCCTACTATTTGCCTACCCGCACCAATCTTAAGGTCCAAGAGGCTTTGGACAATTATTTTGGCTTTGGAGTCTAAAAATCCTAAGGCATTTAGGGGGACTTAGACGCAAAATGTTGATTAAAAATAGTGACGTATATTGGTTTCAAATAAGCCCACATGTGAAATACAAATTGGTGATATATAATATAAAGTGAATGTGACGATCCTAAACAAGATTTCTACCGCAAAGAGGCAATCAACATTTTTTTTAAAGTAAACAATCATAACAGAAAGCGCTTGACAACAAAATCAAAATATCCAAAGGGATGGTGGTAATTAGGTTTATGATATGCCAAAGGTAGGGATTCTTATTCAAAGATCCACCGCAAATGGACTTAGTGCATGATTTTTCTCATTCGGCATATATGATGCATTCCAAAGATTTATATAGTGAATGATGTTATTTAAGTGGAAAAACCAAAGTCAAGATACATTAGCATAATTCTAAAATCGAAGAATAGGTAGGTTGAACATGAGCTTTTCCTCAAGATGATTTATTAATTGATTCCTCGTGTTTTCTAATATGTAGAATGCATAGTTTAAAGTATGAAGAAAAGACCTGGAATTAGTCTCTGAATTTAATCTCAAAGGAGCATTGAAATCATTTAGTTGGCTTACATCATTAACCAAATAATTAAATTTTTCATGCAAGTAAAATCTGATCAAATATTTATTTAGTGAAAACTATTATGAGCATACGTTTAAATAATTCGATGCCGAATAAAGAATCTAGTTAAAGCTAATTAAAATATAGACATAATTTCAAATAAAAACAAAAGTATGAACCACTTCGTAAAATTGATCCTATAAATATTTCATCAACCTTATTTTATTATTATTATTTTTATTATTATTGTTTTTTTTAATATTATTATTTTTTTTTTTAAAAAAAACATAAATTTGCAAAGTAAATGTATTTAACTTGAAAAGAATATTTGATTTGTTGGCACGTTATTCACTTCCGCTTGATAATCCTAAGGGGAATGGATATCCAATACAATATTCGAGTCTAGAATATGCTTACGTAAAAACAAAAATAAAATCATTTGTTAAACTATTTAAGCGTAATCGACATATATACCGAAATAGTTCCTATAGCGTGCTCTCAAAACGTTTCGACTAATTCGTTATAATACCCGTAGGCATGATTTCTATTTGTTAAGCTTATGCTTATGAAAAAATCCTATAGGCATGCTTTCTAAATTAACAATCAAAACAAGAAGAGAGAAGCATACAATCCCCACCCCAAAAGACCCTCTTTCACTATTAGTATGTTTATTACAAAGTACCGTGGATACACCGAATCAAATAAGACTAATAACTAAATAAATACAAAGGCTTTAAATAGCCGCTCCGTACTATTTTATCCCAAACCCGAATAGACTCTTTCAACACACTCGCCTTTTGGATAAACTCGTTGAGCAATAAAACTAAACCGATGCATACACAAATACATATATACTCTAGTCCCGAAAGCGAGTCGTATTTTAGGTTCATAATTACATAGGCAATAACACATAACAATTTTTAGGTTCATAATTACATAGAAAATAATACATAACAATTTTGAATGTGTCAATAATAGTATACACGTAGCATTAAGCGCATGATATTAAAGAATGTAATGTGTAAGGTACACTGACCTACTTGAAGAAAATTAAAGTCCCTTTGAAGTAAATTTGCTGAAGTTAACCTTTGAAGTAAAGTTGTAGTATTAAAACAAAGCAAGAGGAAGAACTTTTAAGTAGAGAGGCTATTCAAACTTTGTGCTTTCTCCGCAGGATATGCGTGTCTTTTTCTAAAATAAAGAATGACCGCTTATAGCAAAAGAAATCGCTAACTTAGGAGAGTTAGAAGGAAAGAATAAATTATCCTTTTTTAGTTGAGAGAATTTTCTAATTGACAAAAATAACAATAGATAAAAGGAAGATCAGAAGAAAAAATCCTTTTGCCGTTAAAAGGAAAGAAATAAGATCAAGAAATGAATCATATGAGGTATTTCCTTAACGTAAGCTAAATAAATCACTTAAATCAAACAAGCAATTTATCTCCAAACAAATAAGTAAAGTAAATAAACATTAAAACATATTCCCAGTCACACAAGGAAAGAGATCAAATCAAGAATTTGCCAATATTTTAATTAGTACTACATTATTCCTTATCATGCAAATTAATTAACTAACAACATATTTATCAAATGATATGAAAGGATGAACCACATATATTATTTATGTATATATTATTATATATATGAAATGTAAAGGGTAATAATATATTATTTATATATATACATATATATTATATATAAATGGATAGAAAAGAAAACAATAATAATTATACACACACATATATATATATATATATTATATATTACGTCTATTATATATATACATACATATATTATATATATATATTTATTAAAGCTTTCAATTGTTGAGTTGTTTATTAAATTACATAAATATTAAAAAAATCAAAAAAGATAAAAAAATTATATATATATATATATATATATATATATATATATATATATTATATCATATATATTTATACATTATATTATATATCATTACATTATATATAAAAAATGAAACAACGGCATATCATATATATATATATATATATTATAAAAGGTTAAAAAATATAAAAAAACTAAAAAAAATAAAAAAAATAAAAAAAATATATTATATATATATATTATTTAGATATATATATATATATAATAATAACAAATAATTAAATAAAACATAAAAAGTAAAAAAATACATAAATAATAATCTACTACGTATTCGTGATCTCGTCCGATCCATCGGTCGGTGGTGATTTTTTCCGGTGGTGGCAGGAGGTTTTCCTATTAGAGAAGACAGAGGTTTGGTTTTATGGAAGCACGCCGTAGGGAAGTCCGCCACATGGTTGTTTTGACCTGGTTACTTTGAGGGTGAGGTGGCCGACTATTCTGTTATTGTTGGTTTGGTGAGAGGGAGAAGAAGTGGATAGGGGTGAGGGTGAGGCGCAAGGAGAAGGGGAGGAGAGGGATCCGCCGACTTTTAGCGCTGCCTAATAAATAGGAGGGAGAGGAGGACGCCTGAGTTAATGGAGATTATGGTGGTGGCCGGCGGTGAGGAGAGAGGAGAGGGTAGGGGGAGGCGGCTAGGGAGAAGAGAGAGTGAAGGAGAAGAGTTAGAGAGGGAGTGGGAAAATGAAAATAGTTTAGGGTTTGGGGGTTAACTAATTAAATAAGGAAAATGGATTAGAATTAACTAGCCGCCAGATTAAAATAGATGGACGACTAGATCGCATCCTAGGATAAGGGTCGGTTCATGGGTCAAACGGGTCGTCCTGGATAGGTTAGGTCGGCTCCAAATTGAAATTGAATTGGCTAGAATTGAATTTAACTAATAGCCAAAATTGATCGAAAGTGGCTAAAATTGACATAAATTAAATAGAAAGTGGCCAAATTTGAAGTAAATTGGATGAATTGAATAGCAAGTGGCTAAGATTTAAATAAATTGGAGGAAATGAATTTCTAGCGGTTATTAAATTAATAAAAACATACATTTATAAACACGATAAATAGGTAATAAAATAGTATAAATTATAGAAAATCATATAAATATTTATTATTAATAAATAAATTCAGTATTTAAGAATATTTATGTAAATATCATATAATTAAATAATTTAATGACTAGAAAATAAAAATTAAGTTATTAAATATTTAAAAATTTTTTTATTTTTTTTATTTTTTTTATTTTTTTTAATGTTTCTTTTTTTATTTGTAAAATTGTAAAATTATGTAAATAGTTTATTAAATAAATATATATTTCAAGATAAGGGTGCATATTAAAACGAAATACATTATATACTACAGACTATTTACTATCAAAACTTAAAATTAATATGGATCATAAATTGAAATATTTTCACAACATTATGATAATAAATTATTTTATAAATGTAAAAGTAAGTCGATATTTGCGTAAATTAAATATATACATATATACATATATAACAAATATATTAAGGAGTAGGAGGTCAAAATTAAAGTCACCGCCCTTCTTTGCTTGGGAATGAAGAATGAATTGTTGAGCAAAGAAAGTTGACCTAGTGGTTAATTTTGTCCGACCGAAACAAAATGGTCGGATGAAACAAAATGAGTTGTGAAGATGTTGTGGCCGAGACTCTGTATCAAGTCGCCTACATATCTCTAGTCTCAGAGAATCGTGCCGCGTGTAGTTCCTCTCTGGATTTAGTATCTAACGAGATCCCTAAAAGCTTGGCTAAACACGAGGCTTGAAGAAGGATGGGTAGCACGAATTGTCACGATGAATGCATTACAAAATAAACAAAGGGGAATACAAAGCTCGAAGAACCAAGTAAGGAGGTTATCATTCTAGCTTGCTATTTCTTCGAATGCTCGGTAAATAACTAAAGCATGTGCCTCACCACTTCGTAAAATAAACAAAGATGCTAAAAGATTTAAACATGATGCAAGTTCCTTAGACAATGAAAGCTCGTTTAGAGATAATGGACGATGTCTCTAAAACCATGGACGCCTTAGGCAATGATACGCAAAATAAATTCCTTAGGTCATGAAATGATGTCCGCAGGCTATGAAAATATGACGCCTTAGGACTATGACGCCTTAGGAGCAAACAAAATAAATTCTAGGCCATGAAATATTGTCTGCACTGCGAAGATGACGCCTTTAGACTATGACATCTTAGTAGCATGATAAGCCGGTAGAAGTAAATCCTCAGGTTATGAAATATTGTCCGCAGCTACGAAGATGACGCCTTTAGACCTGATGCCGGGATGAGGGAAGAAATGCTGATTCGAAGAAAGTAAATTATTCGAGAGCCTCAATGATTCGATCGAAAGCTCGGCTTGTTCTAAGATCAAAGAAATAAATCACTTCGGCTCGAATGCAACAACTAGCTTGAAATGTAAATAACGGGCTTGAAATGCATAAACGGGTTCAAATGCAAATAACGGGCTCAAATGCGAATAACGGGCTTAAATGCATAAACGAACTTAAAATGTAAATAACGGGCTTGAATGCATAAATCTTGTATACCACGGGCTTGAAATGCATATATCTTGTATACCACTTGCTTCACTGCGAATAACGAGCTCAAAATGCATATATACCACGATATCCGGGGGCTCAAATGTATGTAAATAAATATCACGTGGCTCAAATAACATCAATGCTCAAATGCGAATATCGGGCTCAAAATGCATATATACTACGTATATCCGGGGCTCAAATGTATGTAAATAAATATCATGGGCTCAAATAAATATCACGGGCTCAAATGCGAATATCGGGCTCAAAATGCATATATACTAATGCTCAAATGTATATCAAAATGTATATCAAGGGCTCAAATATATACGTAAAAGTAAATTCTGCTCAAATGCATACGCGTCAAATGTAAATTTAGCTTAAATGCATACGTACAATGTAAATTGGCTTAAATGCATACGTAAAATGTAAATTGATGATGGAATAGCAAGATAATAAATAGGAACATAAGGAAGAATGACTTAGCTCTACGTCGCCTCTCCTCGACATGACATTTTCCATCTCTCGCCTTTTTGCGTTTCGTTATTTCGCGTTCAAAGAAAATTCTATTAGTTTGAAACTGGGGGAGGCCGATTCGTGTGTCTATCTTGTGGCCTTCTTCTATTCGGTAGACCTTTGTAGTAGCACTGCTCGCATACGGCACATAGTTTAATAAAGGTGAGAAACTTCATAAAAGCAAAATAGGTGCATAGAAAAATTGAGTTAAATCAATAGCCACATGTATTTTGAAACCGTACGACGTCCTTTTGTAAGCTCCGGAACCTTATCTTGACCTAGTTTGAGGAAATTTTGAGATCCTTCTCAAAATTTCTGCCCCAAGCAGTAGAAGATGACAAACTTTCTACACGTTGATGGAGATTTGAGAATTTTTGAGATCTCCCCAAAATTCTCGCCTCCCACATACCAATTGAAATGCCATGAAAATGTAACAGTAATCACCGAAACCTTTGAAGGGGAGAAGAATATTTTATAAAGATATAGACCGAGTCCCACTGCAGTGGACGCCTACGTAGCCCTCTTAAACGGGAATCGTGTCCAACGTAGTTCAGTTACAAGGCGAGAGCAAAAGAACGAAATCTCAATCTGCAAATGTGGCATTCTTAACCGTCTCGAGTTGATAGGTTTAGCCGATTTCACCATCCATTCCCCGCTAAGATAAGTGGTCCTCCCGTCAAGACTCTAAGTGAACTACATGTAGGCCTTGCCAATTAGGCGAGAACTTGCCTTTAGCTTCATCTTGGTTTGGCAAACCGCCTAAAACCAAATACTGTGCACGAATAGTCTTGGCCTAACTTTCTTGTTGGGGCCTTGGGTCATCCCTGCTTCGATAAAGTTGACCGTGACAGATTGCATTTATCCTTTTTCCATCAATGAGCGCTAGTTGCTCGAATCTACTTTGCACCCATTCTCGCATCGTTCACCCTCGCTTGGAATGATTCTCAAAGAAGGAATTTCTACTTCACCTGGGTATCACCGTTCATTACCATATACAACATATAAGGTGTAGCACCGGTGATGTTCTGAGAGTGGTGCGATATCCCAACAAAGCAAAGGGTAACTTTTCATGCCAATGTCTATAGTTGTCAATCATCTTGCGTAAAACTTCTCTTGATGTTCTTGTTTGCGCCTCCACGACTCCATTCATTTACTACCATATGCGCAAAATGATCTCGTGCTTGATCTTGAAATTTTCACCATCGCCTCATCAAGTCACTATTCGTATTAGCACCATTGTCGGTAATGATTGATTCGGGTACCCCAAATCGAAGTGCATTTAGATGGTCGCGACAAAAATCTCGCCACCACCTCTTAGTGATAGATTTTAAGTAGAGGTAGCTTCAACCCACTTAGTGAAGTAGTCGATTGCAACCGTAATGAATCTATGTCCGTTGACGCCGCAGGCTCGATGGGGCCAATTACATCCATTACCCAAGCCGCGAATGGCCAAGGTGAGCTTGTGGCATGAAGCTCATTAGGGAGGAGCTCGAATCACATTGGCGTGGGTTTGACAGCGCGCGACATCTTTGCACGTACCCATACAATCCGTCTCCATAGTTAACCAAAAATAACCAGCTCAAGATCTTCTTCTGCCAACATGAAACCGTTCATGTGGGGTCCACAAGTCCCAAACAAGTGAACTTCCTCAATCGAGTTGTTGCCTCTTTAGCATCTCCACATCTTAGCATCCTAAATCTGGGTCCTCCTATAAAAGGATTTCCCCATTTAGGGAAAAATTGATTAGGTAGCCTCCGAATCGTGCATCTTTGGATACTTGTAGCATGCTCAGATAACCCCCGCTTTTTCGATACCCTTTGATGCTCCGCATACCATGGTTCACCATCTCGGTTCTTCCTCAACATGAGCACAGTTGCTTATGTACGTGAACAAGGATGGGATCAATGTAATTCTTTGTCGGGGGTGTTGGATCATTGACGACAAAGTGGCTAGAGCATCCGCAAATTCATTCGTATTCTAGGAACATGCCGTAACTCAACTCTGATAAACCTTTTTGCACAATTCTTGCACACAAAGGTAGATAGGAAGAATCTTTGTGTTCTTCGTGGGCCCATTCTCCCCTTACTTGGTGCATCGCCAGGGACCCGAGTCTCCAACTACCAATAACGACCACATCTGTGTCAACCGCCGCCGCATACCTGGCATGCAAGTTTCATATTCACCATGTTGTTAGTACAAGGAACTCGCTTAGCCGATACGGATAATGCCGCCTGGCCGACACCAACATCGCTCCAATGCCCACTTTTAAAGTTCAAGTAGCTCCATCAATGAATAACCTCCAACCATCGTACTCTTTTGGGTGGGCATCTTATCCTACGAAGGCTACTTCCTGTCAGAAAGTATGTCTGTGAGGCTCATACTCCTCATCTACGAGATTTTCTGCCAAATGGTTCGCAAGAGCTTGTCCCTTTACGGCTTTCGCGTAACGTAGACAATGTCAAACTCACTTAGCAAGATCTCGCCACTTGGCAAGCTTCCCCGTAGGCATGGGCTTTGAAAGATGTACTTCAACTGATTCATCCTTGAAATCAAATAAGTCAGGTAGGCTGACAAATAGTGCCTCAACTTTTGAGCGACCCATGTCAAAGCGCACAACATGTTCTTTCCAAAGCAAATGTATACCGGCCTCACGGTGTGAACTTCTTGCTCAGGTAGTATATAGCTTGCTCCCCTTTTCCCCCGGTCTCATCAATATGGTACTGAACTTATGCCCAAAGGCATTCTCTAACACGCACAAATACAAGAGCAGAGGTCTTCCTTGCTTTGGGTGGCACTAAACCGGAGGCTTCATAGATAATCCTTAATTTATCGAAAGCTTGTTGACATTCGGAGTCCATTTTGTAGCAAAGATCTTTTTCAGCAATTTTGAAGATAGGCTCACAAATAAACCGTTGGATCGAGCAATGAAACGACTAATGTAGTTGAGTCGTTCTAAAACTCATGACTTCTTTCTTTGCTTTTCGGTGTGGGAGCTCTTTGATGACTTTAATCTTGGTTGGATCCAACTCAATACCTCGACGGCCGACGATAAAACCCAACAATTTTCCACGATGGAACCCCAAATGCACATTTTGCCGGATTTAGCTTCGTATTATACTTCCTCAACCCTCGTCAAAGAACTTTCTAAGGTCTCGCCATGCGCATGATCCGAGCTTCTCTTTTTGGATTCTGATGATGACATCATCCACATAAACTTCAATTTCTTGTGAATCATGTCGTGGAAGATGGTAGTCATGGCCCGCATGTATGTGGCTCTAGCATTTTTCAAGCCGAAAGGCATTACCTTTGCAAAGAATATACCTCCCCATGGGGAAAGAAATGCGTTTCTCACAAAGATCCCTCTTCATGCATTCCGATCCGATGATAACCAAATAAACAATCCAGATTGGCTTTGGGCTTGTCCTCAACCTTCTATTTCCCCCGACAATTTCGCAGGGTAACTCATCTTCATCAACTTCTAAGGAGTTGCTTGTGTTATGTCGTACGCCATTACAAGCCATGGCCTAGATTCAACTCGCTCGATATTAGAAATGCCGAAAATAAATTAAATTAAATTAATATTTTAAATAATTTATCGTTTTTTTTTTTTTGTAATTTGTTTAATTTTCAAAACTCAAATTCGAACTTGTTAACTTGAAATGTTTTAAATATTTATTTTGAACAAAAATGGAAAATCTGGGTCTCCTTGGTCTACCCGCATGCCCTAGCGAGCCCCGGATGGTGTGGTCACCCGCTGGCGGCCTCTGAACTCCTCCTGTTGTGGGGCCCTCCTTCCCGCCCGTTGCCAATAGCTAAGCATGTACTGCTATCATCCGTAAACAAATCCCTTAAACCTGAGCAACACGGCATCCTCTACTCGTTTAACATCAAGAAAACCATCCAAGACAAAGGTCCGTCGGGTTAAGGCAATGGGTTTGGCAACAGAAAATTTCTTCTCAAGGATATTTCCATTTATCCAAACTCCTCTTGTTTAGTAGGTTGATATCCCAATCCAAAAGTGGTCTTTTGTGTGGCTAGTTGCAAAGGCTCGAGAGTCCTTGTACTCCTACTCCAAGGCCCCGACCTCGGTTCGAACCCTAACCAAAGTTAAGCATACTTAGAATCTTATCACTCCACCATCTACCTCCCGACGACACCGACAAGCTCTACGGTGGAAACTTTCCCCGTCCGCACCCTCCCTTTCTTCAATGACAGGATAACAGAGCGGTGTAAATTGACGGCTTTCATCCTCGTGGATCACGACTTCTTGATGGTCCCACTCAAATTCTCGCATATCGTGCAGTTGAAGGCACCGCCTCCGCCAGCCATGAATCCATGGACGCCAATAGCAAATTGTAAGAAGTCGATGTCCATTACTTGAAATGTCAAGCGGTAAAAGTGGCAGACCAACCAGCACGCCCGTATCTATCTCTCCAACAAGGTCCCTTTGTGAACCGTCAAACGCCTTGACGTTCATCTTCCATCGCTTGATCCAGCAAGGTCAACTTCCTTAACCGAGTCATAGTATTTAGCGGACAAATATTCAAACCCGAGCCTGGGTCAATCAATACTTTGGTGATGAATTTTGTCCGAGTGTTGTACCGTGATATGCAACGCTTTGTTATGAGCCACGCCTTCCAGGCAAACCATCTTCATGAAAGGAGATTTTCTCGGGCCTCAAATACCTGGCCCACCATATTAGCCAACTCATTGCTAGATATGTTTGTGGTGGACATAAGCTTCCCCTAGCACCTTCATCAAGGCCTTTTTATGTTGCTCGAACTCGCTAAGTGATAAGATAGAGATTTTGAGCCTCGGTCCTCGCTCTAACTCTGCTCTACCACCGAATACCTTCGCCCGCACCTTCTGCATCCCATTTTCGCCTCTACCACCGGCCGCTGCCTTATCAACTCCTTAAACCAAGGTATCAGAGTGTATATTCTTCCGCACCGTGTCACTCCTTGAGCGCATTCCCGCCTCCAACACCTTTGTTTTATTCGAGGCATTTTCCTTTGTAACTCCAAGGTACCGTCTTGTACTTAAACCTGAGCAGCCTTCCACACCATGAAAAGAGGCCTCGCGGTAGCTACCTCAACCACAAACGGAGGGCGCACCTGCACTCTCCTAGATGAGTCCGAAGAAGAACCCGCCATGTTCGATCATCCCGATAGTGTCTACCAACTCACGCCTTCGTCACAAGAAATCATGTGTTCACCCGGTGATTCTGCAGGATTACTTGTCACATTCCAAAGCTCTGATCCTTGAGGTGAATAACCCGTGTCAATCAACTGTGATTCGTCTTTCAAAGACCTGGGCAGACTCGTGGTGTGTCCCCTCATTCACGAATGGTACATGCATATTTTTGCTGTGGTCATACCACTTAGGGCTGGTACTGAATTAAGTGTGGAATAGGCTCGATGTAACCACCGTCTTTCAACCTACATACAAACTAGTCAATTGGTTCTAAGCTTAGAGGAGTGTAAGTTTTTGTTGGCCTAAATTGAGCCTAGGCCTTTGGTTTGGTGATGAAAAAGGTCAGAGGAGAGGGCCTTACAAGAGGCTGCAAGCAAACGACAAAGTGGGTGCTTGGTAATGCAGGAGGTGTTTGGAAATGGGGAGGAGGGAAAGTTTGATATGGAGCTTGGTAGGGATGGAGAGATTGACATGGGGGTGGAGACTCGAGCATGATATGGTGGAGGTGGAGTTTGGAAGTGTGGGGTTGGATATTTGGTATTGTGGTGTTGGGGCCAACCCGGGTCTCCCAGAGACACGTGAACCCTGCCCCCGGCCATCATAACTCTGCCCAATTTCTTTTTTTCTTGCGCTTCCGGCGCTCCGTGACCGCAACGCTTTGTTGGCCGCCCGCAAGGCATTCAAGTTGATAATGGTACCATCCTTGATACCGTCCCTCAATCCTTTCTCCAAGCTTTATACTTCTCGCAAAGCTTCTTTGCTAACCTCAAGACACTGTCATAAACTGCGTCTAAATTCCGCATGAAAATGTCTTTCATATGAGACTCTTTCCATTGGGGTCACACTAGCTGGCTCGGGCCCTCCAACGGTCGCGACCTCTCGAAAGTCTGTGGGTTTCAAGTTTTGGATGTAATGCAAGGCGATGCATTTTCTCGTGTTGAATCCAAAACGTTCCACAAAAGCTTGCTATTTCTGCCTGTAACCATTTTCGGGGTCCTCGCTCTACATACCAACTCCAAGAGCTCCAATGACTCGCATGAACAAACTTCATTCTTATTTTCTCATTCCGCCCTACCCTACCAATTTGTCACAATATAATCTCAAATGAGCCCTTGATCACCACCAAGTGAAGAGCTCGAACTTTGGAGGTTTGTGCCTCTCCCGTAATTCAACATCTCGGATGTATACACAAGTCTTTATAACTGCACTGCTATTCCTTGTTGCCCTTGATAGTTTGCAACCTGCTATTCATCTTCTTCAACTCTCCTACCGTGAGTTCCGAATCAACATATTCCGAAGGTTCAGATTCCTCTAGATGATGAGTTACAGTAGCCTCTACATATATCTAGTCAAGACTGGGCGTGGGCATAGGCTGTATTTTTGTGGGTTGGAGGAGAAATGTCCCGAGCCGGTGATGGTTGATGGGCGGTAATGAGCGGGATGAGGTGGATAAGTATATGGAGGGTATTGGTAGTGTTGAGGTGGAGCATCTTGTGGTGGAGCGCGGTTGTGACGACATGGAAAGACTGGTTGGTGCTTTTGAAGCCGAGGCATCGCCCTGAGTCCCAAATAAGCGCTTGGGTATTTATGTTTCGAACTCCTGTGCCAACTCTTCTTGAACCCCAAAGATTTTCTGTTCGAGCCTCATAATAATCTCATTGTAACTTGAGGGTCGGCTCCTTCGAAGTTGTCCCGCTCATTTCTTGGTGTGTTAACACACCGCTATTAGGTTCATCCATTCGTCCTTTCCTCAGCCGCGGTTGTGACGGGAGAGGAGAAGGCGAGCCCCTTTCGATCTTGTGTGGTAAGCCGATTTTTAAAATGTATCAACCTTTGGGAAGGGAAAATAAGAAAACACAAACAAACCATAATTAGTAATAGAAGTTTAAAAATAATACCGATTAAAGAAAGGTCAAATAAGCACAGTGACGTATTTCCTAATTTTGGGGCCTCTTTATGCTAGAGGTAGGCCTAGCGAGTTTAAGAGAACTTGTTATTAAGTGTTGTCATTTTGCTCCCAAAAATAAAACCCAAAAAAAAACTTTATTATTATATAAAAATTACAAGAATTACAAGAAACAAAATATTAAATCTTAAAAACATCCTCGTTGGCATCCAACTTCTGACCTTCTAGTAGTTTGTCGAAACGGTGACGACTAGACAGAGAAGGTAGGCCAATGCTAGATCTTTCCCCATAGCTCCCTATTCAAGCATTCTTTTCCCCGTTTGCTGAACTCATCACGCAAATCCCGTATCCTCAAATCCAAACCTAAAGCTCGATCTTTCCAATATTCCAATTCCTTTCCCATTTCAGCAATTTCTTTGGCATTGTCGTCGTAACCGCCATGACAAGCCTCAAAATCCTCGACTTTTCTTTTTAAACAAATGATAGAGAGTTTGTGCTTGAGCCCCTTATCTTCTACATGCTTGCCTCGCTTGACGCTCGCTATTGCAAGACAAACTTCAATCATCATGTAACCACTGACATACCCGATTACGTAGGCTCGCTTGGATATCGATCAACCTCTATGCTCTTTTCATCGAGATAAATCTTTGTTCCGTGATTTTACAATGTCTAAAGCATGCGGAACGAGATCGTCCTTGTAATCCACTTGGTATGCGTCCATGCTCTGAACCCTAGGTATTATTTGCATCCTTCTAGCCTCCGCATTGCTCCGCATGGGAGAGTACGGTTGGAGACCTTGTAATCCTATCAAGACCAGTAAGACGGGTTTTTGTAAGGCGCAACAAAGTGCGTCCGGAAAACCAATAACATCCACCGAACCGAGTCTTCGCCTCAAATTACCCAACATTTGACCCCATTTCTCCACTTCTTCTTCAAGCTTTATAGGCTTAACTACCATGGTGACTTCTGGGTAATGATGAGTGACAATGTGATCGGTTTCTGTAGGCCGAGGCATGGCTGGGATTGCAACGCACCTTTTGAAGATGTTCACGAGCTAAAGTCGCAGCAATAAA
Source organism: Datura stramonium (assembly GCA_018107945.1). Lineage (NCBI taxonomy): Eukaryota > Viridiplantae > Streptophyta > Magnoliopsida > Solanales > Solanaceae > Datura > Datura stramonium. Next base: position 295,948 of record JACEIK010001274.1, read on the forward strand.
TTACATCCCCAAGTGTTTGAACTCATTTGCATTTTCCGTTAAGAATTGTAATGTTCGTTAATTATCGGGATAATAGTGCAATGTCCTTTGTCGATACCTCTCGCACAAAGCATGAACAATCGAAATAAGGCGAATATCGATGTCCTCATCGCCTCCTCGTGGGAAAGATCACCATCCCTAAGAAGTAGACCATGAAAGCAAAAATATGTCCGTTGTCCATGAGTCTAAATCGAATTGTCTTCTGTAAATTTCCCGAGAAGAACCGTGACCGAATCGAGTGCGATATTTCCCCAGCATCCTCCCCTTCATTACAAAGGACACCATGTCGCTACCTTGTAATCCAATTTGTTTCCGCATCTTCTAAGGTGACGCGCTTGGCATGATCATTTGTGCTTTTTCCCACTCCCGATTTCTCCATAAAACTCGCATTTTCCACATAACCCCCACTTTTCCAATAATCAGTCATTTCAACCTCACCAATCTAAATACCACTCTTTTCTCGTCCCAAAAGTTTATGGCTGCTTCTATTAGCTCTCAGGGAGTAACTTACATTAACGAGGGCAAATGTCCTAACACTTTCTTTACTCATTCCGCCCCGTATTCTCCCAAATTCCACCACCATGTTTTCATACCTACAAGCATGCACCAAACCATGCCAAATCTTAGATACGACGCGGGAAGACTCATTATGCTCGTAACAACAAAAGAATGGTTAGACTATCCTACCCACCGGGAGCAAAATGACTACTTAAACAAAATTTCTTAAAATGCACATAATTCATGGATCGCTTTTTTGGGATTAAAATAATCCCTAAGACTTAGGGCAAGTTCTGCCTATTCGACGTACCATGGACGTCAGCAGATTTTTCTAAGTCTTGAAAAAGATATGCAAACTTACTAAAGGAGTACACGGTCATGGTCTAAGAGTAGGAGTGGGTTAGACACTCTGCCTCCCCAAACGGACAATCCCGAGAGTGAGGAAGTTTATGACCGTCGACGCACCGCCGATCGACCAAATCATAAGACAATCCCCGGTGTTTAAAATGGTGAACGGTCATGAAACCACACAACCGTTATTGCGTGTGATAGTGTGAAATTCCCAAGTGGGGAGTATGAACGATATGCCGCTTAATAAATAAAAATACAATATTTTATAAATCATTACATATGAAATAAATAATAACAAAATCATTATAAATCATTACATACAATCTTCATTTAACAAACACGTGTGTTAAAAGCCCAAATATCTCAAAGAGAAAGTCGCCATGCTGCCGCGCCCCGTTTTTCCTCGCGAACAACGAGATTCGACATTGACAACTCTTAAGGGTTTAATGTATTGAAGAGTCGCCACCTAACGAATTTAAGGTATGTAAGAGGTGGCATCGCCTCAAGCTTAAATTTATTTCCTAAGCTATCGAGCCTGCTAAGGGCTTAATTACCTCAAAGGTGTTAGCACTCTTTGAGTGTCCACAAAAAGTGGTTCCCCGCCGTACTCATTAAATGGGGATTTTTTAAACTAAGCTATCAAATAAATTGATTTTTAACCTACACTAAAACTAAATTGATAAAAGAATAAATAATTAAATAGCTAATGCAAATAAAAGAAATTTAAGCAAAACTAAAAATCCAAAAATAGTTTATCAATAAATACAAAAATTGTGGCAAATAAAGTAAATAAAAACATAAATTAAAAAATAACAATTCATTAAAATACACACGACAAATAAATAAATATTTATTTATTTTACTTATGGGGGCCGAGTCTCGAGAGGCGCCTCACGTATCCCTTAAGGGAATCAGGCCAAACGTAGTTCTTAAATTAGAAATGTTTGACCTAATGGGATCATCCCTTGGCAGTAATTTATAATAATACTGTAATTTTTTGAATTGCCGTATTATTCAGCCGAGCACCTGACTCATCAATTTCCGCCCACTTAGTTGATTAATTAACTTAAAGCGCTCTACGTGATAAACTAACGTCCTACTATTTGCCTACCCGCACCAATCTTAAGGTCCAAGAGGCTTTGGACAATTATTTTGGCTTTGGAGTCTAAAAATCCAAGGGGACTTAGACGCAAAACAAGTTGATTAAAATAGTGACAACATTTTGGTTTCAAATAAGCCTCCATTACAGCAAATTAAGAGACATATAAATATGAAGGAATGTGGGAGCGTATCCTAAACAAGATTTCTACTGCAAAGAGGCAATCGTCATTTTTTTTAAGTAAACAATCATAACAGAAAGCGCTTGACAACAAAATCAAATATCCAGGTATATGTAATTAGGTTTATGATATGCCAAAGGTAGGATTCTATTCAAAGATCCGGCATCGCAAATGGACTTAGTGCATGATTTTTCTCGATTCGTACATATATGATGTATTCCATGATTCATATATAGTGAATGATGTTATTTTAAGGGAAAAATCAGCCAAGATACATTAGCATAATTCTAAAATCGAAGAATAGGTAGGTTGAACACGAGCTTCTTTAGATGATTTTATTAATTGATTCCTATGTGGCTTAATATGTAGAATGCATAGTTTAAAGTATGAAGAAAAAGACCTTGAATTAGTCCGAATTTAATCTCAAAGGAGCATTGGAAATCATTTAGTTGGCTTACATCAATTAATCAAACAATTAAATTTTTCATGCAAGTAAAATCCGACCAAATATTTATTTAGTGAAAACTATTATGAGCATGACGTTTAAATACCCGATGCCGAATAAAGAATCTAGTTAAAGCAATTAAAATATAGACATAATTTCAGCGAAAAACAAAAGTATGAACCACTTAAAATTCTGATCCTATAAAGAGTTTTCATCTAACCTTATTTTATTATTATTATTTTTTTATTATTATTTATTTTTTGTCTTATTATTTTTTTTTTAAAAACATAAATTTGCAAAGTAAATGTATTTAACTTGAAAAGAATATTTGATCTGTTGGCACGTTATTCACTTCCTAGCTTGATAATCCTAAGGGAATGATATCCAATACAATATTCGAGTCTAGAATATGCTTACGTAAAACAAAATAAAATCATTTGTTAAACTATTTGAGCAGTAATCGACATATATACCCAAATAGTTCCTATATAATAGAAGCTTACTAAAATGTTTCCGACTAATTCAAGCAGGTAATGTCTCGTAGGGCATGATTTCATTTGTTGCTTACGTTATGAAAATCCCATAGGCGTGCTTTCTAAATTAACAATCAAAACAAGTAAGAGAGAAGCTATACAATCCCCACCCCCCAAAAGACCCTTTTCACTATTAGTAAAAGCTTATTGCCAGCACAAAGGATAATAACGAATCAAATAAGACTAATAACTAAATAAATACAAAGGCTTTAAATACGCTCTTAATTATTTTATCCCAAACCCGAATGTAATTCTTCAACACACCTCGTCTTTGGATAAACTCGTTGAGCAATAAACTAAAACCGACGTATCACAAATACATATATACTTAGTCCCGAAAGCGAGTCGATTTTAGGTTCATAATTACATAGGCAATAACATAACAATTTTTTTGAAGTTCATAATTACATAGGAAATAATACATAACAATTTTGAACAGTCAATAATAGTATACACGTAGCATTAAGAGCATGATATTACAAGAAATGTAATGCAAGGTAATCGACCGGCTTGAAGAAATTAAAGTCCCTTTGAAGTAAATCCGCCAAGTTAACCTTGTGCTAAAGTTGTAGTATTAAACAAAGCAAGAGGAAGAACTTTTAAGTAGAGAGACTATTCAAACTTTATGTTTTCTCCGGAGGATATGTGTGTGTCTTTTCTTAAAATAAAGAATGACTCGCTTATAGCAAAAGAAATCAGCTAACTTAGGGAGTTAGAAGAAAGAATAAATTATCCTTTTTAGTTGAGAGAATTTTTCTAATTGACAAAAAATAACAATAGATAAAAGGAAGATCGTGAAAAAATCCTTTTTACCGTTAAAGGAGAAATAAATCAAGAAATGAATCATATGAGGTATTTCCTTAACGTAAGCTAAATAAATCACTTAAATCAAATCGCTAAATTATCTCAAAACAAATAAGTAAATTAAATAAATATTAAAACATGTTCCTAGTCACACAAGGAAAGAGATCAAACTCTAACCTGCCAATATTTTAATTAGTACTACATTATTCCTTATCATGCAAATTAATTAACTAACAGACATTTATCAAATGATAAGGAAAGGATGAACCACATATATTATTTATGTATAATATTATTATATATATAAAACGTAAAAGGGTAAACACATATTATTTATATATATACATATATATTATATATAAATGGATAGAAAAGAAAAACAATAATAATTATACACATCACACACATATATATATATATATTATAAAAGGTTAAAAAATATAAAAAAACTAAAAAAAATAAAAAAAATAAAAAAATTTTTTTAATTTTTTTAATTTTTTTAATTTTTTTATATTTATTATATATAAATGGGCGAAAAGAAAACAAGAATAATTATACCATATCTATATACTTCATATATATTTATCCGTATATATTATATCATATATATTTATACATTATATTATATATCATTACATTATATATAAAAAATGAAACAACGGCATATCTCATATATATATAATTAGATATTAATAATTTTATATATTATTTATATATACATTATTCATATATATATATATATATATTATTTATATATATATATAATAATAAATAATAAATAAAGAAAGCAAATAAATAAAATACATAAATAATAATCTACACAGATTCAGATCTCCGTCCGATCCACCTGGCCGGTGGTGATTTTTCCTAAGTGGTGGCGGTGGAGGTTTTCCTACTGAGAAGATGGGAGGGTTTTGGCTTCGTGGTGCGCCGAGGGAAGTCCGACATGGTTGTTTTGACCGGAAGTCATGGAGGGTATGAGGTGGCCGACGGTCTGTTATTGTTGGTTTGGTGAGAGGGAGAAGAAGGGATAGGGTGAGGGTGGAGGCGCAAGGGAGAAGGAGGAGAGGGATCCAGCTAACTTTTAGTGGTTGCCGGAATAAATAGAGGGAGAGGAGGACGCCGGAGTTAATGGAGATTATGGTGGTGGCCGGCGGTGAGGGAGAGAGGAGAGGTAGGGGCGGCGGCTAGGGAGAAGAGAGAGTGAAGGAGAAGAGTTAGAGAGGGAGTGGGGGAAAATGAAAATAGTTTAGGGTTTGGGGGGGTTAACTAATTAAATAAGGAAAATGGGTCAGAATTAATCTTAGCCGTTGGATTAAAATAGATGGACGT
>JACEIK010001275.1:98856-112214 GCA_018107945.1 Datura stramonium
ATAATTGCCGCTACATAATTGCCATTAAAGCAGGTAATATTTAGCGGCAATAAAACACATCTTTACCAGCATTTTGCTAATTGGCCAACATCAATGGCCAAAGTTAAATTGTCGGTGAAAGTATTGACGGTAATTTCTATTACCGCTAAAGGGAGTTTTATGGCCGCTAAAGATCATTTTTGTAGTAGTGAACAAACGCTGCACACTTTCTACCGGTCAAAACCATAGATTCAGTGGATGATTACGCCAAACTGTATATCCGGGAGTTGGTGCAATTACATGGAGTACCCTTGTCTATTATCTCAGATCGAGTGTCACAACCCGAACGTAGACCCGGATCGTAACACGGGACAAGGAGCCCTGAGAGACCCCAAGTCGATCCATGGCATGAGCATACATCCAATTCATTCACATAAGCGGAAGACTTAACATAAGACATAATGGGAACATATCGAATCATGACATATCAAACCGGCAGAATCACTTAGACATACATAAGATGAATTCTATACTTTGTCTAAAAGCCTCTACTACAATGATGGGTTGATGGGACAACACCCCCAACATACCCCAACATGTACGGAAACATAAATTAGCAACAAGTCTAGCAAATAGCCCTTAAAATATAAGGACTCACCAGTACGCTGAAAGAAAACTCTGAGATGATCTAGGGATGCGGGTGAGCCTGAGAGCTAGGTCCTGTATCATGAAACGATACAATATAGAAAGTATGTGGTCAGTACGTGGAATGTACTGAGTATTCAAGGTTAGTAAATGGATATTTTAAATATATATGACTCATAAATGATCATAAGAGTAGGGCATCATGCTCATATCATAAACATCGTAACATAACATAAGGCTCAAGGTCTTCAAAACATTCGTAATACAAACATGATCATAATCATAGGAGAAAAACATTACTTAACATGACTTTAGCAAAAATACATAATCATGAACATGCATAAATCATGAGGAACAGTGGGAGATTCTCTTAACCGACATATCCCATATGAGCACACATGAAGCCTGACCTGTAAACCTAGTCGGGAGGCCATTCGTACATTTACAAGGGTAGAACCATGAAAGGGCGTGATATTACCATGAAAAGGTCCAATTGGGAAGGGGATAGTCATAAGAGAGATCCCAAAATACCTACGGTGACACGTAGTTTATGAGATTTGGGACTTAATCTGAGCCCCAAACCTACTCGGTGTTCGATACTACTTCCAAAACATATATAGTGATCATAGTATAACATGCATGAATTCATGGGCTAGTTAAATCATGATAATCATAAACATACTTGTACATACGTGAAGTACCCATTACATAGGGCCCGTGAGTCAGCCAAAACATAATTCATGAATCATAAAGTTCATACATACTTGTAAATCATGCATATAGATTGAAATTTAAAAAATCATGATGGGTAATTGATAAAATGTCATATTTTAAATCATAATTCATGTTGGGCTTGTAAATATCATTAATGGAAAAGTAGATCATAAATTGATTTGTCGTGAGTCATGCATAATTAGGCTATATTCAAAATAAATTGAAATGGATAACATTATAAATAATTTAAATCATAAAAGTTGATCAAAAACCCTTAGAGTATGATAATATATAGAAATCACAAAGCCCATTAACAATCATTAGCTTTTATATAAATCTACTTCAAATCCCACAAAAGTTTTGATAGAATTTTCATGAAATTGTAGAGAATGGGCATGGGTGTGAAAGGAAATACCCATGGATAGACTTATATACCTGAAAACAATAGATTCTTAACCACCCTTGTATGCCCAAGAAGGAAGTGGAAGGATTTGAAGAGAGGAGCCTTGAATCACCCTATGATCACCTCTCTATACTCTCAAGCTTGCATGCATGTAAAGAATGACTTAGAATAGGTTTTCCCCCTCTTAAAACCTTGTAAAACGAGCCTTAAACGACGTAGTATAGGCCCCTAGGACTTAGGAATTATGAAAAAGCCCTTATTAAAATCGAAGAAAATAATTGTCAGGTGGTCCTAACGGACGACCTGACGACTCGTCACTAGGCCAACGACTCGTCATGTTTCCCGTGGAGTACACTTCCTGCCTGACCTCCTGTGCTCATAACGACTAGGATAATGACTCATTAGGGGTGTCCACGACTCGTGGTCACCAGTCGTCAAGTTCACTACCTCAATCACATCACTTCACATATAATTTGTCCCACGACTAACACCACGACCCATTACTTGACCCAACAAGTCGTGGTCAGTTTCCATCAAATACACTGGTCTGACCTCTTCTATTTTCCTTCTCCCTTACCCCATGATTGACCTAACGACTTGTGGTGTCTGACCACGAGTCGTTCGCATGCCCGTGAGGACCCGTTTTCCTCTAAACATCCCAACTCTTTCTTGGCCTCCCCACGAGTTTGTCCTTACAAGTCGTTCAACGACTCGTTCTGTGCCTGCAACACTAGTTTTACATTTTCCCCGTTTTGACTCCCGAGTCTGATCCTTGGGTTCCCGGGGTATGACAATATCTCCCCCTTGGGAACATTCATCCTCGAATGATAGAAACACTCAGAAAACTTAGAAACATGCAATCATCATATGCAAATACTGATTATTTAAATCAAAAACTAACGAAATGACTACCTCCGAAAAGAATTACATAGATGAACCGAATTTAGACATCACATATACATCTATCATAACATAAATCAAACTTGCACACATGAACTAACATGGAAACTGACTAGAGAATTTGGGAAAAAATTGATACCTCAAACTGAAACTAAGCCGGTAGGGAATAGATGAAGGTATTTATCTATCATATCCGCTTCGGCTTCCCATGTAGCTCCTTCAACATGCTGATTCCTCCATAATACTCTAACGGAAGCTACCTCTTTTTTCCATAACCTCAAAACCTAACGACCCAAGATTGCAACTGGAATTTTCTTATAACTGAGGCTATCTCTCACACCAACAATTTCAACCGGGACAACTAAAGCTGGATCACCCAAGAAAATTTTCAAGAGCTATACATGAAAGATGGGATGAGATGAAGATAACTCTGATGCCAAGTCCAACTCATATGCTACCTTACCAACTCTTCTAATAACCCGGTAGGGACCAACATAGCGGGGACTGAGTTTTCCTTTCTTTCTGAATCACATGACTCCCTTCATGGGAGATACCTTCAGAAATACCCAATCGTCCACCTCGAACTCTAACTCTCTCCTCCTCACATTCATATATGACTTTTGACGACTCTAAGCGGTCTTCAGCCTGTCCCTTATCAACTGAACCTTCACCATAGCCTCATGAACTGAATCAGGTCCTATCATAGCTGCCTCACCAACCTCAAACCATCTGATGGGCGATCTACATCTCTTCCTATAGAGAGCCTTGAATGGTGCCATTTGGACACTGGAGTGATAGCTATTATTGTAAGTGAACTCAATCAGGGGCAAGTGATCATCCCAACTACCTTTAAAGTCCATCACACAAGCTCTCAACATGTCCTCGAGGGTCTGGATTATTCGTTCAGCTTGGCCATCTATTTGCGGATGAAAGGCTGTGCTAAGTTTAACCTGAGTCCCAAGCCCCTTCTGAAAAGACTGCCAAAACTGAGAGGTAAACTGAGTACCTCGGTCTGAGATAATAGACAAGGGCACTCTAAGAAATATCACCAACTCCCGGATATACAGTTTGGCATAATCATTCGCTGAATCTGTGGTTTTAACCGGTAGGAAATGTGCAGCCTTGGTCTACCTGTCAACCACCACCCAAATAGAATCGTAGTGTTGGGCGAGTACGAGGTAGGCCTGTAATGAAATCCATATTAATATCTTCCTACTTCCAAGTGGGAATGCTAATATCCTGAAGTACGCCTCCCTGCCTTTAATGTGCGAACATAACTTGCTGACAATTCGGGCACCTGGCTACAAATTTTGCAATATCCTTCTTCATGTCGTTCCACCAATATATTTCCTGCAAATCATGATACATCTTCATGGATCCCCGGTGGATAGAATATTTTGTACCATGTGCCTCATGTAATGTCCGACCCCTCAAATCATCAACATTTGGAACACATAGACGACCCTGGTACCGAAGCATACCATCTCCCCCTTGGGAGAAAACCTCGACCTTTTGACTCCGCACAGCTTCCTTTAATTTCCTCAAAATCGGGTCCTCATCTTTCCTCGATTTCACATCCACCACCAACGATGATTCTAATCCATTCTGCACCACCACATCACTGTCGGTTGAGTCGACCAACCTTACTCCCAACCTTGCAAGTCGATGGACATCTTTCACCAACTTCTTCTTTCCCTCATCCATGTGGGACACACTCTCCATAGAGAGCCTACTAAGTGCGTTCGCTACTATATTAGCCTTACCCGGGTGGTAAAGAACACTCATATCGTAGTCCTTGAGTAGCTTCAACCACCTCCTTTGCTGAAGATTGAGATCTTTCTGCATGAACACATATTGCAAGCTCTTGTGGTCCGTAAATAAATCCACGTGGACCCCTTGCAAGTAATACCGCTATATCTTCAATGCGAACACTACCGCGACCAACTCAAGATCATGGGTCGGGTAATTTTTCTCATGGACTTTCAACTATCTCGAGGCATATGCTATCATTTCCCAGATGCATCAACACACACCCGAGTCCAATTCTCGAAGCATCACAATAAACCACAAAACCATTGGTACCCTCGGGTAGGGTCAACACTGGTTCTAAAGTGAGTCGAGTCTTCAACTCTTGAAAGCTTTTCTCACAAGCCTCCGACCATTGGAACTTTACTTTCTTTTGAGTCAACTTGGTCAAAGGTGCCGCAATTGATGAAAAAACCTCTACGAATCTCCAGTAGTAGGCTTCTAGGCCCAAGAAAATCCAAATTTCTGAAGGATTCACCAGTTTGGGCCAATTCTTCACCGCTTCAATTTTATGAGAATCTACCTTTATGCCCTCACTCGATAACGCATGGCCTAAAAATGCCACGGAGTCCAACCAAAATTCACACTTGCTGAACTTTGCATACAATTGACGATCCTTGAGGGTCTGAAGCACTACTCTCAAGTGAGTGGCATGCTCCTCCTCGCTCCGAGAGTATATAAGGATATCATTGATGAACACGATCATTAACATGTCTAGATATTGCTTGAATACCCTGTTCATCAAGTCCATGAAAGTTGCAGGGGCATTAGTTATTCCAAAATACATAACAACAAATTCATAGTGACCATACCGAGTCTTGAAAGCGGTTTTCGGGATGTCACTCTCCCGAACCCTAAGCTGGTGATAACCGGACCTGAGATCAATCTTGGAGAAACACTTGGCATCCTGAAGCTAGTCAAGAAAATCATCGATCCTGGGTAAAGGATACCTGTTCTTAACGGTGACCTTGTTCAACTGCCGATAGTCAATGTACATCTGAAGCAAACCATCCTTCTTCCGAACAAATAACACCGGTGCACCCCATGGAGGCTTGCTCGGTCTGATCAAGCCCTTATCTAACAGGTCCTTCAACTGATTCTTCAACTCCTTTAGCTTGGTTGGAGCCATACTGTAGGGAGGAATAGACAAAGGCTGCGTATTGGGTAAGAGATCAATGCCGAAATCAATTTCCCTCTCAGAAGGAACACTAGGCAAATCATTGAGAAAAACCTCCGGATACTAACACACCATCGGAACTGACTGGATAGTCGGGTACTCGGACACAACATCCTTAACCCTAACTAGGTGATACATGCAGCCCTTAGAAATCATTTTCATGGCTTTAAGATATGAAATAAACCGACCGGCTGGTACAACTGAATTAACCTTCAACTCCAAAACTGACTCACTCAGAAATCGGAATTCCACCGCATGGGTCCTAAAACTAATTGAAGCATATCATGAAAACAACCAATCCATGACCAAAATAATGTCAAAGTCAGTCATAGTTAACTCTACTAAGTCTACGGAGGTGACCTTATGCAATATTGCAATGGGGAAACTTCTATATACCCGCCTAACTACAACTGAATAACCGACTAGAGTAGAGACTGAGAATGGTTCTGACAGGATTTCAGGGCTAACTCCAAAACTACTAGCAATATAAGGGGTCACAAAAGACAGAGTAGCTCTTGGATCTAACAAGGCATAAGAATCAAAATGGAAGACTTGCAACATACTAGTGACCACATCTGGTGAAGCCTCCTACTCCTGGTGGGATACTAAAGCATAAAACCTATTTTGGCGCTGACCGCATGATGCACTAGTCAAGGCACCATGATGAGGGGGACGTACTACTAGAGCGGCAGAACTGGCTTCTGGCACACGAGCTCCACCAACCCCTGATCTGGCTGAAGGACAATCCTTATGTCTGTGTCCGGGTTTGCCACACCCGAAGCAAACATCTGATCCAACTAAGCACTGTATGGGGTGATTCTTGCTGCACCCCACACAAACTAGAAAAGAGCGCTCCACCTGCATGCTACCCTGGCCTCTCGACTTTGAAGCTCTGCTCCTCCGATCTCCTCTGAATCTAGATGGCGTGCTGGCTGATAATGGAGCTGGAGCGATAGACCTGTAATGGGACTATTGATGTTGTCCAACCCCTGTCCTAACCTGAGAAGCCCCGTAGTTGTCTGTCCCTGCCTTCTTGGACTCTCTCCGCCTCTAGTAGACAGACTCCATCTGCGGAGCATGCAAGAAAATGCGGGGAAAGTTGATATTCTGATGTAGCATGGCGATCCTGTAATCCTTGTCAAACAACTCACCCGAACCATCTTGTCTGCCACCAACTGTGGAGCAATCTTGGATAATCGGGTGAACTCCAATGTGTACTCCTGAACAGAAATGTTACCCTGTTTCAAATTCACAAACTCGGCAGCCTTGAGCTCCCTCATCTCCCGAGGAAAAAACCGATCCAAAGATGTCGCGTGGAACTCTTCCCAACCTATCGGGCCTGCACCCACTGCCTTGGAATCTCTCCACTACTTGAACCATATGTGATCCACCCCCTTAAGCTGATAAGAGGTTAGGTCAACACACTCCCCATTGTTCAACCCCAAAACTTAGGTGATCTTCAGAATCTCCTCAATGAAATCGTGAGGATCCTTGCCCAGCTTCGAACCCGTGAACTCAGGAGGGCTCATCCTCAAGAAATACCTCACCCTAGCTGCCTTCGCATTTACATTCTAAGGATAATGCACCACTTTCTGATTATGATCCTAGGCAGCCATGGCCTGTGCCAGCATCTGAATAGCTGCCCTAAACTAAGCGTGGGCAGTTGGCTCTTGGTACGTGCTCCTCATGAGCGGGTGGGGTTTGCTGATGCTCATCACCATTGGCACCTTCATGATCATTGCCTTTACCATTTCTTCTGGCATTTGCTCTGCGCGGAGGCATGATTCAGCAAACGCGAATAGTACGAATTAGAAGGGTAAAGGACTTTCATTGCACGACATAGATCATGAAAGGAGGGAATATCTCCTAAACATCTCATAGCCTCTTTTTCATAAGTGAGGCATGCTTCACACCCATGAAAAAGACCCTACTTAACGCGGCTTTTAGACAACCCTAGGACACTTCAAACCTATGGCTCTGATATCAAGTTTTTCACGCCCCGAACGTAGACCCAGATCGTAACACGGGACAAGGAGTCCGAGAGACCCCAAGTCGACCCATCGCATGAGCATACATCTAATTCATTCACGTAAGCGTAATAATTAACATAAGACATAATGCGAACATATCGAATCATGACATATCAAACCCGCAGAATCACTTAGACATACAAAAGCTGAATTCTATACTTTGTCTGAAAGCCTCTACTATAAATAATGGGTTGATGGGACAACACCCCCAACTAACCTGAACGTGTACGAAAACATAAAGTAGTAACAAGTATAGATAACAACCCCCGGAACATGAGGAATCACCGATACGTTGAAAGCAACTCTAAGACGATTTAGGGATGCAGGTGAGCTTGAGAGCTGGGCCTTGTATCATGAAACAATACAACATAGAAAGTATGCGGTCAGTACGTGGAATGTACTGAGTATGCAAGGTAAGTAAAATGGACATTTTAAATATATAAAACTCATAAATGATCATAAGAGCAGGGCATCATGCTCATATTGTAAACATCATAATATAACATAAGGCTCATGGTCTTCAAAAGATTCATAATACAAACATGATCATTATCATAGGAGAAATACTTTACTTAACATGATTTGAGACAAAATACATAATCATAAACATGCATAAATTATCAAAAACAATGAGAGATTCTCTTAACCGACATATCCAATATGAGCACACATGAAGTATGACCTATAAACCTAGTCGGGAGGCCGTTCGTACCTTTCCAGGGGTAGAACAATGAAAGGGAATGAAATCACCATAAAAAAGGCCAATAGGGCCGGGGACAATCACAAGGGAGGTCCCGACATACCTATGGTGACACGCAGTTTATGAGATCCGGGGCTTAACCTGAGCCCCGAACCTACTCGGTGTTCGATACTACTTCCAAAACATATATAGTGATCATAGTATAACATGCATGAATTCATGAGCTAGTTAAATCATGATAATCATAAACATACTTGTACATACGTGAAGTACCCATGACATAGGGCCCGTGAGTCGGCCAAAACATAGTTCATGAATCATAAAGTTCATACATACTTGTAAATCATGGATATAGCTTGAAATTAGTAAAATCATGATGGGTAATTGAAAAAAATTCATGTTTTAATTCATAATTCATGCTTAGCTTGTACATATCATTAATGGAAAAGTAGGTCATAAATCGATTCTTCATGAGTCATTCATAATTAGGCTAAATTCAAAAGAAATCAAAATCGGTAACATTATAGATAATTTAAATCATAAAAATTAATAAAAAACCTTTAGAGTTTTATAATATCCAGAAATCACAAAGTCCATTAACAATTATTAGCTTTTATATAAATGTACTTCAAAACCCCGTAAATGTTTTATAGAATTTTCATAAAATTATAGATAATGGGAATGAGTGTGAAATAAAATACCCATTAATACCCTTACATACCTAAAAACAACTAATTTTTAACCTCCCTTGAATGCCCAAGAAGGAATTGGAATGATTTGAAGAGAGGAGCCTTGAAATGCCCTATGATCACCTCTCTATACTCTCAAGTTTGCATGCATGTAATGAATGACTTACAATAGGTTTTCCCCCTCTTAAAACCCTATAAAACGAGCATTAAACGATGTAGTATAGGCCCCTAGGACTTAATAATTATGGAGAAACCCTTACTAAAATCGCAGAAAATAACTTTCAAGTGGTCCTACCGGACAACCTGACGACTCGTCACTGGGCAACGACTCGTAATGTTGCCCATTGAGTACACTGCCTGCCTTAACTCCTGGGCTCATAACAACTGATATTATGACTCGTTAGGGGTGTACACGACTCGTTGTCACCAGTCGTCAAGTTCACTGCCTCAAACACATCACTTCACATATAATTTATCCCACGACTCACACCACGACTCGTTACTTGAGCCAACGAGTTGTGGTCAGCTTTCGTCAAATACACTAGTCTGAACTCTTCTATTTTCCTTCTCACATACCCCATGTTGACCTAACGACTCGTGATGTCTGACCACGAATCGTTCCCACACCCGTGGAGACCCCTTTTCCTCAAAACTTCCCAACTCTTTCCTGGCCTCCCCACGAGTCACTTGAGGGTTGTCCTCAAGAGTCTTCCAACAACTCATTCTGTGACGCAACACCAGTTTTACATTTTCCCCATTTTGACTCTCGGTTCTGATCCTTGGGTTCCTGGGTATTACAGGTACTCAGTTTACCTCTCAATTTTGGCGGTCTTTCCAAAAAGGGATTGGGACTCAGGTTAAACTCAGCACAGCATTTCATCCGCAAATGGATGGTTAGGAGGAGCGAACAATATAGACTCTCGAGGACATGATTAAAGCTTTTGTGATGGACTTTAAAGGTAGTTGGGATGATCACCTTCCCCTGATCGAGTTTGCTTACAATAACAGTTATCACTCTAGTATCCAAATGGCACCGTTCGAGGATCTCTATGGACGGAGATATAGATCGCCCATCGAATTGGTTGAGGTTGGTGAGGCAGCTATGATAGGTCTAGATTTTGTTCATGAGGCTATGGTGAAAGTTCAGTTGATAAGGGACAGGCTAAAAACCACTCAGAGTCATCAAAAGTCATATGCTGATGTGAGGAGGAGAGTGTTGGAGTTTGAGGTGGACGATTGGGTATTTCTGAAGGTGTCTCCCATGAAGGGAGTCATGAAGTTCGGAAAGAAAGGAAAACTCAGGCCTCGCTATGTTGGTCCCTACCAGGTTATGAGAAGAGTTTGTAAGGAAGCGTATGAGTTTGACCTTCCATCAGAGTTATCTTCAGTTCATCCCGTCTTTCATGTATCACTCTTAAAAAAGTTCTTGGGTGATCTAGCTTTAGTTGTTCCAGTGGAAAGTGTTGGTGTGGGAGATAGCCTCAGTTATGAGGAAATTCCAGTTGCAATCTTTGATCGTCAGGTTCATAGGCTGAGGACAAAAAAGTATCTTTGATAAAGGTGTTATGGAGACATCAGCATGTTGAGGGAGATACGTGGGAAACAAAAACGGTTATGATGGCTAAATACCCTCACCTGTTCCCTACCGGCTCAATTTCAGTTTTAGGTATCAGTTTTTGCCCTAATTCTCTAATCAGTTTCCATGTTCAGTTCATGTGCACAAGTTTGATTTATGTTATGATAGATGTATGTGATGTCTAAATTCAGTTCAGCTATGTAGTCCTTTTCGGAGGTAGTCATTCTGTCAGTTTTCGGTCTAAATAATGATTATTTGCACATGATGATTTCATGTTTCTATGTTTTCTGTGTGTTTCTAACATTCGAGGACAAATGTTCCTAAGGGGGAGATATTGTAATACCTCGGGAACCCAAGGATCAAACTAGGGAGTCAAAATGGGGAAAATGCAAAACTGGTGTTGTAGGCACAGAATGAGTCATTGGACGACTCATGAGGATATCCCACGAGTCGTCAGGTGACTCGTGGGGAAGCTAGGAAAGAATTGGGAAGTTGGAGGAAAAGGGGTCCCCAGGGGCGTGGGAACGATTCATGGTCTGACACCACGAGTCGTTAGGTCAGTCGGGGGGTAAGGCAGAAGGAAAATCGGAGAAGGCAGGACAGTGCACTTAACAGAAACTGACCACGACTCGTTGGGTGTGGTAACGAGTCGTGGTGTCAGTCGTGGGGTGATATGAGTGTGAAGTGATGAAGTCGAGGCAGTGCACTTGACGATTGGTGACCAAGAGTCGTG
Organism: Datura stramonium; assembly: GCA_018107945.1. NCBI lineage: Eukaryota > Viridiplantae > Streptophyta > Magnoliopsida > Solanales > Solanaceae > Datura > Datura stramonium. The sequence continues at coordinate 110,209 of JACEIK010001275.1, forward strand.
GTCACCCCTAACGAGTCGTTATGTCGGTCGTTATGAGCCCAGGAGATCAGGCAGGCAATGTACTCTACGAGCAATATGAGAGTCGTTCCCCCTAGTGACGATCCGTCAGGTCGTCCGTTAGGACTACCTGGCAGTATTTTTCTGCGAATTTAGTAAGGGTCTTTTTGTAATTCCTAAGTTCCTAAGACCTATACTACATCGTTTAAGGCTCGTTTTATAGGGTTTTAAGAGGGGAAAACCTATTCTAAGCTATTTCATTCCAGGCGTGAAATCTTGCGAGTTTGAAGAGGGGATTTAGAGCAAGTTGTGAAGGTTTTCATTGAAATCTCATCTTGGGAAATCAGAGAAGTAAGTTCTATGCATGATTTCATTATTGAGTTTTGTCAAATTACAATGTTGAGCTTCGCTGCATATGATGTTGAGTTTATGCATGATTCCATTGTTGAGCTTCGTCAATAGACGATCTTGAGCTTCGTTATATACGATGTATAGCATTGCCTGTTTTGGGAGAAGAGTCTAGCACTGAGCGGGCTAAGGGTCGATCATCCGATGCCCCAGAACTACGCTCCAAAGTAGGTTGATCCTATTATATTATTGGGACCTCTCTTGTGAGCTATCCCTGGCCCTAATGGACCATGAGCTTGATATCAATATCATGGTAGCATCCTTAGCCATGGCAAGGTTTTGGATGGCTCAGCCCACTTGAGAGTGATAGTCGGGACCACGTAAGCTCTATCGTGGTATGTCGGTTAAGTGACGAGTCTCCCATTGTCTATATGATTAAGATTTGCATATTCATTACTCATGATTATCATTTTAAACATGCATGTACTAAAAGCAAGGTTTGACTCATTGTTCAGCTTTTCAATAAATATCATATTTCATCTTTGATTCATTCGAGTCGGTTATGATGTTATGAAGCTATGCATTGTCATATTATGAAAAGATTACGATTTCAGAATGAATGCATGCATCTCTTCCTCTCAAATTTGAAAGCTTATGATATTTTATGAAATGTTTTAAATGATTTACTTTACTTGAGTGATTTTACTTACCTTGCATAGTCGGTACATTCCACGTAATGACCGCATACTTTCTATGCTATATCGTTTCATGATACAGGAGCCAGTTCCCAGGCTCAGCCCCGCTCGTAGTCGGTTGTCAGAGTTAGCAACTACTTGGTTGGTGATTCCTCATCCTTCAAGGGCTAGACTTTCAGTTTCCTTATGTATTTGCAGCTTCAGTATTGTTGAGTTAGTTGGGGTCTTCTCCCATCAACTCATCAAGATTAGAGGCTTTTCAGACTTATGTATGTGTTAGCTTCGGATGCTTATTCTGATGTTATGTTGAGTTAGACTTCCGCTGAGTTATATTGATGATTTCTTCAGTTTATCGAATGATTTAGATATATGCTTATGCCATGGGTCAACTTGGGGTCTCTCGGGGTTTCTTATCTCGTGTCTACGTTTCGAGCCTCCGTTCGGGTCGTGACAGCAGCTTAGAGAGCTTTGAGGGATGAGGCTTCTATATTTGAGCAGGAGGCAGATTCACCTAGTGGTTCGGTGGAAAAATAAGATGTTGACACAGATGAAATCAAGGAGCCATGAACCACTAGGGCACAAGCAAAGTCCCAAGCCATGGTCACCTCAGCCACTCTAGTAGCAGCTCTCCAGTCTAAGAAGGGAGATGATGCACAATCAGATGAGTCTGGAAGTGTCTCAAATGAAGAAGAGGGTTCATATGAGGCCCAATCTAATAAGGGTTTAGGTGAAGCCCAATCTGAGGATGGGGCACAAGAGGAAGATGATGAGCCGACCCACCTGTAGAGATCCACACAATCAGATGGGGTGTGTTGACACTAAATATTGACCTCCCTATGCTCTTCATACGCTTCTTATATATGTATATTTATTTCACATTTTTACGCAATTGTTTGCCTTGCATTCATATTTTTAAATTAACTATTATCATAATTCTTGCAAAATTACTTTAAATTACACATACAT
>JACEIK010001275.1:152734-169932 GCA_018107945.1 Datura stramonium
TTATCAATTATTAAATACGTATTTCCGCTTCAATCAAAATACAAAACCAAGACATCACAAAGATATTATTCATAATTTCTCCAAGATAAATTTGCCAGCCCTCTTATTACCTCGGGACCCACCATTCATTCAGGTTCTTTCAACCTTATTTAACATCTTAATTCTGTGACTTTCCATCTTAAGGAAGTCTATTCAGGTCAACCTTCGCCCCATTAGAATTTCTAATTTTTTCATGCCAATTCATCAACACATAAGATTAATTAGATAAAACTGAGTTGAATCGCTCAACCTGGTTAACTACGATTTCTTACCATTACTTGCTCTTTCCTTATCTCAGATTCATTCTAAGCTAGATAATTTACATCACCAATTTACCTTCTCATGCATGGCATATAAAAGAGCATCAACAAGTTCACACAACACCATTGGGTTTATTCACCACGCTTCATTCTTTTTCCTCTCCTTTTATACAACACATGCAAAAAGATACATTTATAATTTATACTATCAAATACACTACCAAAATATACCATTAAGAACAATTACAATCCCATTTCATTAACACCTGCTATCAAGAATATCACCTCAAAACTCCACTACCAAGATCATAACATCAAGGACACATTATCAAGAATATCCAATCAAGAGTACTTGTCAAGAACATCATATTAAGAGTGCACCCCCCATAATTAATCATCAAATTGGGTTTTACTTTCCAGCATGTTCTCATACCTAGGATTAATCCTTAAATTTCATAAATTTCATAGTTATATCACCACAAGTACTTCATCAAGTCATCATATTTTATGATCCTTCTACCCTCATCGATTGTATATCAATAGTATACACATATACGATTCACTAATTATAGTCTAACACAAAGGTAAGTTATAACCTACCTGGATCGCAGAACTGGAACATGCAGCTACTCCGCGGGAGCTTTGCCTTTTCTCAATGCCTTCAAACGTTCAAAGTCTAGAAATAAGACATTAAGGAATCAATCAATAGGCTACTTCTTCAATTCAAGAGTTTGGAAACTCAACCCACTCCATTCTACCCGTTGTTTACGGTCTAATTCAATAATCAAAGGCTAAATTATCGTAACCCAAATCTACAATGATCATTCAACCAACATTATGAAGTTTTTACTCCTCTAACCCTCTTAATATAGTTTTTAAGGTTAGGGGTTTTAGATTCACTGAATTTTAGATCTCAAACTATTACTAAAACAATGTTCTATAATCATACCCCTAGAAAGTGTTAATTTACCACTTTTAGGCCTAAAAATCAAAACACAATCACTCCCATATCCCCAACCCTAGTTTTCAAAAACCTAGGGTTCTTAGTTAGGAATTCACCATTAGAGACTATCTTTAATTCTAGGTGTTAGAGAATCACAAGATGGAAGGATTAACAAGGATATCTTACCTTGAATAAGAAATTGTTCTAGCCCTTGAAAATTTCCACCAAAGCTCTCAAACTTCGTGCCTTAGGATTATGGGGTAAAATCCCTGAAATCCCACTTTAAACTCATTTACTGCCTCCAGTCGTCTACTACAGTGGTAATATTTTTGCTGCAGTGGACCCGCTATAGCGCCTATGATGCCACCACAACAGATCCGACAGTATTCCTCCTGGTCCGTTACAGTGGGTCTTCGGCCGTGGTAACGGTCTCACTACATCAAATTTTCCTATGTTATAGCAGTTCCCCATAAGCAGTAGCTCCTATTTCCTGCACAAAGACCATTCCTCAAGTTCAAAATTTCACTAACACTCACAAAATATCTTACATGCAACAACCTAAGCAAGATGGATGTTTCTGGCTTATTTCCCCCTACAACAACAAACGGGTTGTTACATTACTTATTGGTATGTTGTGCACCATACTTATAATCAGGAGACTACGCGAAATCTAGGAATCGTTTCACTTCTTTTACCAATAGTTCATGCTATAGAGTGAGGTCATAAGTATGGCGATATCTAAATCATGTTATTGTTTGAGAATATGACTTTGACAAGGTAGATGACTACGCGATCAATTGGTACAGCCATAGGAGAGGGTACTATCTCCCTCTAGTGGATCAGGGAGATAGGTTAGAGGTTTAGAGTGAGTCTCCTACCCCAGGTACTACAGTTCCTCTAGCCCCAGTTAGAGCAGTGGTAGATAGACCTCCAGCTCCTCTCCACCATAGTACATGAGGGTGATAGAGTGGCAGACCCTCTCAATCCTATGGTACCTCCGGTTTCTCCGAAAGGACAGGGTCTTAAAGGAGTTGTTAAGATGATAGCTTGTATTGCTGTTGGACAGGAGCGATGGTTGGAGGCGATGGAGAGACATAGAGTTCATGCGGCTGAGAGTTCCAAAGCCCGTAAATTCATGGGCTTGAGCCCTCCAGTGTTTACCGGATCAGACCTGAGTGAGGACCCCAGGACTTTATTGGTTAGATATATAGAGTATTAAAGGTGATGTGGCCCGTAGTGACAGAAGGGTTAGAGTTGGCGACATTCACACTACATGATGTGGCTATATTATGGTATGAGGTTTGGGCTAGATTCAAAGAAGCTGATGCACGGCTAGTTGAGTAGGAGTTCTCAGAGGCCTTTATGCACTAGTATTTTCCCCGAGAACTTTGATAGGCTCGAGCTGAGTAGTTTTTGCACCTAGAGTAGGGCAGTATGAGTGTGCGTGAGTATTGCCTTTAGTTTAATTCTTTGGCCAGGTATGCTCCACACAAGGTTCAAACAATGGAGGACAAGTTTCACTGGTTCGTGTTGGGACTAGGGCCTCATATAACTCATGATTTTTTAGGGGTATCTACTTAGAAGAATATAGATATTGCACGGATTCAGGCTTTCTCCTAGAGGGCGGAGGATTTGATTTATCATCTGCCGGATACTTGTAAGTGGAAGGAGTAGAGGAAGAGGGTTAGGACTGTAGGTTCCTACAGAGAGCCTTGGAGTGACTCAAGGGCTCGGTCATCTAGGTATTTGGCATAATCTACACAGAGTGTTGCACTTTCGCCACAGGGGGCAAAGATGGGACTAGAGCTCAGTTCTTTCACAGTGGCAGGAACATTCATAGCAGGGAAGGCATTTCCCTCTTGTGCTCAGTGCAGAAGGACACACGCAGATCCATAACGTCAAGGGTAGACCATATGTTATGATTGTTGACATCCAGGCATATTAAGCGGTTTTGTCCGAGTAGAGGGAGGGACCAACCTATTTAGCAATCTGGATCATCTGCGGCTTCATCAAATCTACATAGCCCTCTAAGACTAGATCCTCAACCTACTTTAGGACGAGGTAGGGGCCAAGGGGGAGAGGAATCTAGCTCAGGGACAGTGCAGAATAGATTTTATGCTTTGGCTGGTCGGTAGGACCAGGAGGCATCCCCTAATGTTGTTACAGGTACTTTGACTATTCATTCTTGTCATGCCTCGAGTCTACACCCTGGATGGAACACAGTACTTAGAGTCACAAGTAACCCCAAGTCAACCCCTGGTCTATCATAACACTAGCATTCTGGGTAAACATATATACAATGGAAGCTTTAAAATAAAACTATAAAAGCATTAAAGCTGAATCACAAAGTTTAAAAACATCTGAACAAAATTGAAAGTCTAAAACCACGTCTATGTTTAATAAGCCACTACAACTGATGAATTATTGGGACAAGCCCCCGGCTAACTCTAAGTTTACATAAAAGAAAATAGAATTGAATGAAAGATGAGGATGAGGACTATCTTCATCCTCGAAGGATGAGGACTCACCAAAGGTGCAGCTAGAATCTTCTGAGAGTGATCTGCTAACGAGGCTGTCACTAAGATCCTGCAACTGTATCATAAAATGATACAGCATAACAGGTATGCATCAGCACTTTGAATGTACTGAATAAGTGAGGGAAACCATACACATGGAAAAAAAATGTTGAACTGAAGAGACATGCAATGACAAACTGAAACTACTAAAACTGAATAATTGTAATAAACTGAGATGGTCTAAAGGACCCTGTCTAATGGTCAAGGACATGCCCCAAATCTGAGATACTAATCTGAAATACTATATTGAACTGATCTGAACTAACTAATCTGATACTGAATTGAGCTGACTAGTGGGAGACTCTATAACCGACACATAACCACGTGAGTTGGATGTGGAGTCCGATGTATACACCCTATCGGTAGGACACAATATACCTTGCTAGGGTATAAAGACATGAATTGGCTGATCACAGGTTTAGGGCTATGAGGCCAATATAAATATATACTACGGTGGCAACTTAGTTCTGGGAACCTGGGAGCGTTGTAACCCCGATCCGCTCGGTGTTAAGGCCTACTCCCACTAGATAGTCCAAAAACTGACTACTAAGCTTATAGCTCGAAACTGGGGCCTAAGAATAATTCAGGACTACCTATCAAGAAGCACCCTGAGAGTCTTATCGGACCATATTCTGTAACTGGGTTCTAAGACTGGTCAGAGTTGCTTATCTGGAAGCGTCGTAACTGTCTAAAGAACAAACTATAATATGAAGCTGGGGTTCTAAGGCTGGTCATAGGTGCTTATCCGAAAGTGTCATGACCGCCTAAAGAACCACTAAAACTGATACTGAGTCTAATTCTGATAACTGGGAGGCACTGCTAACACCTCTAGAGCTTTTGTAGTCAATCTAATCAGCTGATATTTCTGACTAACATTGAGTATTCTAACATTCTGAATTAAACTAAACTGACCTATATCTGACTGAGATTTTAGTACAAACTACAACATAGAAATCTTCAGCACTGAAAGAATCAAGCAATTACGATAACCAATCACTTATACAAGACTCTAGTTTTTTTCTGCATTCAAGAACTAGAGCTAGAACTTACTTTATAGAGACAAGCATCAATATAGTCACAAACTGGTGGAAAATATCTACAATTAACATCAAATAATATTTCACATGAATTAAACGAAGTCTGACAGATAATTTCTTCACATTCGAAAGTTTAAGGGCTAGAACTGTTGGAGAAGACAGGGAAGATTTTTGGGGACACAAGGAAAGAACTATTCCCTTGTTGAATTCCCACATACCTAGCTAATAATTTCTAGAGAAGATCCCTGAGAAATTCTGAGAATACAATTGTCTGCCCTAGCTTCTGCTCTGAAATTCCTGACTATTTTATGCTTAAACTTTGAGGGAAAGAGTGAAATAAAGGGGAAAAGGTCATTCTACCCTTTTAACTCCCTCCTAAATGAGCCTAAAATGATGGGGTTTAAGAATTAAAAAGGTGGGAAATTACCAACATAACCCCTAGAAGAAATAACTAAAAACTGGCTGACACAAACCAATGGGCCTTAGAATGGGTCGTTGGTCGAAACCACGATCTGTTGCAACCCACCTTTGGTTCTGGGTCCAGAAACCAAGCTTACTGGAAAGGGACGACGGGAGAATACCACGACACTTTGGAACCATAGATGGGTAGTTGGTACCTCTCGTTATTACAGGTAAGGAAACTAGGCCTAAGACAACGGTCAACACAACGACTCATTGGTAGAACCAACGGGTCATCGCATCGACTCATGGTATTCACTGTTAGGGCCTAGGATTGGGAGATAGGTGGTAACAATGGCTCGTTGGTAGGAACCACGAGCCATTGGTTCCTCTCGTTGCCTCAAGGAAGAGTCCGATAGGATTCTAAACTTGGGATCCAATGGCCTGTTGGAGCTTACCACGACCCGTTGTCTGGGTCGTTCTACAATAAAATTTCTAGTTTCCCCTGGTTCTCCTTGCAAGGTCTAAGTCTGGTCTAGGAAAGTTTCAGGGTGTTACAATATCTCCCCTTTAGGATCATTCATCCTCGAATGAAGACTACAACTGCAAGAAACTAGTAAAAGAGATGATTTTTCTAGACTGAGACTATGAGATGGTTTCTGAAGGAGTAACTTACTACGAACATACTTAACCATACTAACAAAGTTGATGCAACTAGAATGCACATAGAAAATCTAAATAAAGATGATGACTACGAAACTGAACAGAGTACTGAGGAGGGATTTGGTACTTGATGCTGGAATTGAATTGGAAGGGAACAAGTGTGGGTATCTAGCCATCATACTTGCTTCGGCTTCCCACATAGCTCTTTATACATGCTAATTTCTCCATAAGACTTTGACTGAAGCTACCTCCTTGTTCCTCAGCTTACGTCCTGATGGTCAAGGATCTGAACTGGGACCTTTTTTTAAGAAAGACTATCTTTCACTCCCACACTGTCCAATGGCACAACTGAAGTTGGATCACCGATGCACTTCTTCAATAGTGACATATGGAATACTAGGTGCGTAGATGCCAATTTTGAAGGTAATTCCAGCTCATAGGCTACCTTGCCAATTCACTTCAGGATTCTGTAGGGTCCCACATATCTCGGACTGAGCTTCCCTTTCTTCCCAAATCTCAACACTCCCTTCACGGGTGAAATTTGTAGATAAACCCAGTCATCCTCTGCAAACTCCAATTCTCTTCTCCTCACATCAGCATAAGATTTCTGATGGCTCTGAGCTTTTTTCAATCTTTCTCTGATGGGTTGTACTTTTTACATAGCTTCATGAACTGAGTCTGGACTGATTAGAGCAGCTTCACCAACCTCAAACCACCCCATAGGAGATCTACACCTCCTACCATACAAAACCTCAAACGGGACCATCTAGATACTGGAGTGGTAGTTGTTGTTATATGCAAATTCGATTAGAGGCAAGTGATCATCCCAACTGCACTTGAAATCAATCACGCATGCCCTCAACATATCTTCTAGGGTTTGATTCCACTCAGCTTGTCCATCTGTCTGCGGGCGAAAAGTTGTGCTGAGCTTGACCTAGGTACCAAGTCCCTTCTAAAAGGACTTCCAGAAGTGAGAGGTGAACTGGGTACCTCTGTCTGAGATAATGGACCAGGGAAACCCATGAAGTCTGACCAACTCTCGGATATAAAGCCTAGCATAGTCCTCAACTGAATCTATAGTTTTAACTCGGAGGAAGTGTGTTGACTTAGTCATCCGGTCTACTATCACCCAGATTGAGTCATGCTTTCGATGAGTCCGAGGTAGACCCATAATAAAATCCATATTTACTTCTTCCCACTTCCATATGGGTATGATGATATTCTGAGTCATACATCCCTGTCTCTAGTGTTCTACTTTGACTTGCTGGCAGTTCGGGCACTTAGCTACAAATTTAGTGATGTCTCTCTTCATGTCGTACCACTAGTAAATATCCCATAAATCACGATACGTCTTAGTAGCACCAGGGTGGATGGAATATCTCGAACTGTGTGCTTCAGCCAGTATCTGCTATCTCAAATCACCTACATCTGGTACGCACAATCTACCCTGGTAATGGAGTACACCATCTCCCCATTGGGAGAAAGCCTCCACTTCTTTTCTACAAACCGCCTCCTTCAGTTTAAGCAGTACGGGATCTTCTTCCTACCTTGACTTAAATTCAACTACCAATGAGAAATCTGATCCACTCTGCACAACTATTCCACCCTCAGCAGTATCAATCAACTGTACTCCCAACCGAGCTAAACTGTGGATATCCTTTGCCAGCTCCTTTTTCCTTCCTCAACATGAGCCACGCTCCCCATAGACACTCTACTTAAGGCATCAGCCACCACATTGGCTTTGCTCGGGTGATAAAGTACGCTCATGTCATAGTCCTTCAGTAGCTCTAACCACCTTCTCTGACGAAGATTTAGGTCTTTCTGACTGAACACATACTTAAGGCTCTTATGATCGGTGAAAACATACATGTGAGAATTGTACATGTAATGTCTCCATATTTTCAGCACAAACACCACCGCCGCTAACTCTAGGTCATGGATCGGATAATTCTTTTCATGAACCTTGAGTTTTCTGGAGGCATAGGCTATCACCTTGCCCCGCTGCATCAGAACGCAATTGAATCCAACTCTGGAAGCATCGCAATACACTACTAATCCATCTAATCCTTCAAGCAAGGTCAACATTGGAGAAGTAGTGAGTCGAGTTTTTAACTCTTGGAAACTCTTCTCACATGCCTCTGACCACTAAAATTTCACCTTCTTTTGAGTCACCCTAGTCAAAGGGGATGCTATAGAGAAAAAACCTTCCACAAAACATCGGTAGTAACCGGGAAGACCCAAGAAACTTCTGATTTCAGTTGGAGAGGTAGGTTAGGTCCAATCTTTTACCACGGCTATCTTTTGAGGATCTACCTGAATACCCTCATCTGAGACCACATGACGCAGGAAAGTTACGGAGTTCAACCAAAATTCGCATTTTCTGTACTTGGCGAACAACTGGTGGTCTCTGAGTGTATGAAGCACTATCCTTAGGTGATTAGCATGCTCTTCCTCATTTCTAGAGTATAGGAGAATATCTTCGATAAATACAATGACGAACATATCCAGATACTGCTTGAAGACTTTGTTCATCAAGGTCCATAAAAGTTGCGGGGCATTTATGAGTGCAAAGGACATAACCACGAACTCATAGTGACAATACCGAGTCCTAAAAGCTGTTTTTGGTATGTCACACTCTCTGACCCTTAACTGATGATACCCCGAACTGAGATTGATTTTGGAGAAACAATTGGCTCCCTGAAGCTGATCGAACAAGTTGTCAATCCTAGGTAGGGGATACATGTTCTTGATTGTGACCTTGTTCAACTAACGGTAGTCAATGCACATTTTGAGAGTACCGTCTTTATTTCGTACTAGAAGTCATGGAGCACCCCAGGGAGAGATGTTGGGTCTGATAAAACCTTTATCAAGAAGGTCTTTTAGCTGCTGCTTCAACTTCTTAAGCTCAGTTGGAGCCATTTTGTAAGGAGAGATGGAGATGGGCTGAGTATCTAGAAGAAGGTTTATACCGAAGTCTATTTCCCGCTCAGGAGGGACTCCGGGAAAATCTTCGGGAAACACATCAGACTAACTGATAACTGGGACTGACTGGATAGTTTGGGTCAATGATTGTTGGGGTCTCAGAACTGGAATCATTGACCCAAACTAAAAGATAAATGCCCCCTTTGGAAATAAGCTTTTTGGCCTTAAGGTAGGAAATAAACCGACCCTTAGGCGCTGAACTGCTGCCCGTCTATTCAAAAGCTGGCTCATTAGGGAACTGAAATCTGATGACCCTAGTTCTATAATCGACTGAGGCATAACCGGAGTATAACCAATCCATTCCAAGAATGAGGTCGAAGTTAACCATGACTAACTCTACAAGGTCAGTTGGAATGACCTTATGGAGTATTGAGACTCGGCAGTCTCTATACACCCCGCTGGCTCTAACTGACTCGCCAACTAGGGTGGAGACTGAGAATGGTTCTGAGGGGACCTCTAGACTAATATCAAACTGGACTACTACATAGGGAGTCACGAATGAAAGTGTGGCTCCTGGATCTAGTAGGGCATACACATCTAGATGAATAAGGCGTAACATACCCGCGACCATATCAGGTGAGCTGTCCTGATCCTGACATGAAGATAATGCATAAAAATGGTTTTGGTGTTGGCCGACATCCATACATAAAGTGTTGGCCTGCTGAGCTGGTCGGCCTGATGGAGTTGTTGAAGTAGTGGACTGTGACATTCCCCGTCCTGCTGACGAACATTCTTTAAGCCGAAGACCAAGCTGTCCAGAACTAAAACAACCCTCTCGACCCTGAAGACACTCACCTGGATGGTTGTTTCGACACTTAGGGAAACCTAGGTAGTGATTGCTGGCGCTGAAGCTTTGGGACTGAGAGCCAGATGCTCCACCCCTCCGATCCTTGGGGGACCGAAAAGTAGGGGTGCTGGCTGAGCTGGGTGCTAGAGCCCTCTATTGCTGCTGCAATTGCTGCTGTTGGCGGCTACTACCGCCAAATCTTTGATGGCCATAATCTGACTGGCCGGTTCTTGCCCGTTTGTTCTCCCCTCCAAATCTTTCAATTTTTCTGCCTCAATTTGCTAGGCATGAACTATGAGCCTGGAGAGATCGATGTCCTTGATAAGCATTGTTGTCCTGCACTCCTTAAGGGCCATTTTTGAAACTCCATTCATAAACTTCAGTATGCGAGCCCTTGGTTTGGCTACCATCTCTAGAACATATTTAGACAATCTGGTGAATTCCAGTGCATATTCGTCTATTGTTCTATTGCCCTGCTTCAGGTTCATGAATTCCGCCACCTTTGCCTCCTTGAGCTCCCGAGGGAATAATCTGTCCAAGAAGGCTATAGTGAACTCCTCCCATTCCACCAGTCCTACTCCCGCTGGTTTCCCCTCCTTCCATTGTTTGTACTAGATCTGAGCTACCCCTTTTAGCTAGTAGGAAACCAAGACAGCACTCTCTGAAGAACTAACGCCCATAATCCGGGTGGTCTTTCTAATTTCATCCATGAATTCCTGTAAGTCCCGAACTCGGCCAGCTGCTGTGGACCCATTATTGTTGATAGGAATCACCTTCTAGTTCATCTTGTTGGTAACTAACTGAGCGAGCAGCTGGATAGCCACCCTGAACTCTGCGGTGGACACTTAGTCATCCTGTAGGGCTACAAGAGCTGGTGGGGCAGGTCGGTGGGCATTACTGGCCCTTCTTCCAATACCACATCGCAGGGGCATGATTCACTAAAATGAAACAGAGTACAAGTTAGGAGAACGATTTTGGAATTGAATTTCAACGCACGATAAAGAGTATGAACAAAAGGGAGTTTCCTAATAACATCTTGTAGCCTCCTCCTCATAAGTGTGGTGCGCTTCACACCCATAAAAAGGACTCTACTCGATACAACTTTCAGACACCCGAGAATACTCTAAACCGAGGGCTCTGATACCAAGTTTGTCATGCCCTGAGTCTACACCCTGGACGGAACACGGTACTTGGAGTCACAAGTAACCCTAAGTCAACCCCTGGTCTATCATAACACTGGCAGTTTGAGTAAACATATATACAGTGGAAGCTTTAAAATAAAAATATAAAAACATTAAAGCTAAATCATAAAGTTTAAAAACATCTGAACAAAACTGAAACTCGAAAACCACGTCTGTGTCTGAACACCACTACAACTAATGAGTTGCTGGGACAAGCCCCAAGCTAACTCTTGGTCTAGATAAAAGAAAATAGAACTGAATGAAATGATCTTCATCCTCGAAGGATGAGGACTCACCAATGGTGCAGCTGAAATCTTTTAAGAGTGATCTACTAACGAGGCTATGATTGAGATCCTGCAGCTGTATCATAAAACGATACAACATAAAAGGTATGCATTAGTACTTTGAATGTATTGAGTAAGTGATGGAAACCATACACAAGGAATGAAAGTACTTAACTAAAAAGAAATGCTATGACCAACTGAAACAACTGAAATAAAGTGAGATGGTCTAAAAGACCCTGTTTGATGGTCAAGGACATGCCCTAGATTTGAGATACTAATCTAAAATACTATACTGAACTGATCTGAACAGACTAATCTAAGTCTGAACTGAGCTAACTAGTTGGAGAGTTTATAACTGACTTATAACCACGTGATCTAGACATGGAGTCCGATGTATACACCCCATCAGTAGGACCCAATATACTTTTTCAGGGTATAAAGCCATGAACTGGGTTATCATAGGTCTAGGGCCATGAGGCCAATATAAATATATCCTATGGTGGCAACGTAAACCTGGGAACCTGGGTGCGCTGGAACCCTGGTCCGCTCGGTGCTAAGGCCTACTCTCACTGGATAGTCCTAGACTGACTACTAAGTTGATAGCTCGAAACTAGGGCTGAAGAATAAGTCAGTAATACCAATCAAGAAGCACCCTTCGAGTCTTATCAAACCGGATTCTGTAACTGGGTTCTAAGACTGCTCAGAGCTACTTATTTAGAAGTGTCGTAACCATCTAAAGAACAAACTATAATATGAAGCTGGGGTCCTAAGGCTGGTCTGAGCTGCTTATCTGAAAGTGTCATGACCACCTAAAGAACCACTAAAATTGATACTATGTCTAATTCTGATAACTGGGAGGCACTACTAACACCTCGAGAGTTTCTGTAGTCAAACTGATCAGCTGCCATTTCTGACTAACACTATGTAGTCTAACATTCTGAATGAAACTAAACTGACCTATATCTGACTATGATTTCAGTGCAAACTACAATATAGAAATCTTCAGCATTGAAAGAATCAAAAAATTTTGATGACCAATCACTTATGCAAGACTAGTTTTTTTCTGCATTCAAGAACTAGGGCTAGAATTTACTTAACAGAGACAAGCATCAATAGTCACAAAATGGTGTAAAATATCTACAATTAACATAAAATAATATTCTGCATGAATTAAACGAAGTCTAACAGATAATTTCTTCACATTTGAATGTTTAAGGGCTAGAACTGATGGAGAAGACAGGGAAGATCTTTGGGGACACAGGGGTCCCTTGTTGAATTCCCACATACCTGGCTAAGAATTTCTGGAGAAGATACCTGAGAAAATTCTAAGAAGACAATCATCTACCCTAGCTTCTACTCTGAACTTCCTGACTATTCTATGCTTAAACATTGAGGGAAAGAGTGAAATGAAGGGGAGAAGGTTTTTCTACCCCTTTAATTCCCTCCTAAACAAGCCTAAAATAACAGGGTTTAAGCATGAAAAAGATGGAATATTACCAACATACCCCCTGGAAGAAAGAACTGAAAACTGGCCGACACGGACCAACGGGCCTCAAAATGGGTCGTTGGCCGAAACCACGACCCGTTGGAATCCACCATTGGTTATAGGTGTAGAAATCAAGCTCACTGGAAAGGGACCATGGGAGAATACCATGACTGGTTGGAACCATAGATGGGTCGTTGGTACCTCTCGTTATTATAGCTAAGGAAACTGGCCCCGAAGACAATGGTCAACACAACGACTCATTGGTAGAACTAAAGGGACGTCACATTGAATCGTGGTCTACACTGTTAGGGCCTTGGACTGGATGATAGGTGGTAGCAATGGCTCGTTGGTAGGAACCACGAGCCGTAGGTTCCTCTCGTTGCCTCAGGGAAGAGTCTCGTAGGATTCTAAACTAGGGATCCCACGAAGGACAGGACGACTCATTGTTTCAACCAACGGGTCATCCTATGCCTCGTTGTTTTCCCCCAAAGGAAATATACTATGCTGACAATGACTCAAACAACGGCCCATTGGAGCTTACCACGATCCTTTGTCTGGGTCGTTCTGCAATAAAATTTATGGTTTCCCCTGGTTCTTCTTGCAAGGTCTGAGTTTGGTCTAGGAAAGTTTTGGGGTGTTATGATTCTCGTTTTGTGTATGCCTTGATTGATCCTGCTTCTAAACTCTCTTATATTGCACCGTTTTTTGTGGGATAGTTTGAGATAGTTCCTGAATTACTATCTGGACCATTTGCTATTTCTATGCAGATTGGCTAATCTGTGTTAGCTAGACGGGTTTTTCAAAACTGTGTAGTGTTAGTTTGTGATAGATTGACCTTAGATGACCTGGTTGAGCTTGAGATGGTTGATTTGTATGTCTTTGAAGAACTAAATCGTAAAGTTTAAAACAACTGAAACAAAGCTAAAAAATCTGAATCTATGTATGTGTCTGAAAGCCATCTATCTGATGAGTTGCTGAGACAAGTCCCCAACTAACTCTAAATCTAACTGAAAAAATACAATTGAAGAGAAATAATCCTCGTCCTCGAAAGATGAGGACTCACCAATAATGCAATTGTAAACTTCTGAGGGAGATTTGCTACGGTGCTAAGTTTGAGAACCTACAGCTGTATCATAAAATGATACAACATAAAAGGTACGCGTCAGTACTTTGAATGTACTAAGTAAGTAGGAGAAACCACATCACGATGAAATAAATAATTGAATTGGGAAGACAGGAAATGACAAACTGAAATACTAAAACTGGATTAACTATGATATACTAAGATGGTCAAAATGACCCTGTCTGATGGTCAAAGACATGCCTTAAAACTGAGATACTAATATGAAATACCGTACTGAACTGACTAACCTGAGACAGAACTAAGCTGACTAGTGGGAGAGTCTATAACCGACATATAACCACGTGAGCTAGACGTGGAGTCTGATGTATACACCCCATTGGCAGGACCCAATATACCTTGCCAGGGTATAAAGGCATAAAATGAGTGATCACATGTCTGGGGCCATGAGGCCAATAAAATATAACCTACGGTAGCAACATAGATCTAGGAACCTGGGTGCGCTGGAACCCCAGTTTGCTCGGTGATAAGTCCCACTCCCACTTGATAGTCCTAGAATAACTACTAAGATAATAGCTCGAAACTAGGGCCTAAGACTAAGTCAGGAATACCTACCTGGAAGTACCCTGAGAGTCTTATCAGACAATATTCTGTAACTGGTCTTCTAAGACTGGTCAGAGCTGCTTATTTGGAAGTATTGTAGCCGTCTAAAGAACAAACTATAATCTGAAACTGGGGTCCTAAGGTTGGTCAGAGCTTCTTATCTGAAAGTGTCATGACCGCCTAAAGAACCACTAAAATCTAATACTGAGTTTAGTTCTGATAACTGGGAGGTACCACAGACACCTCAAGAATTAGTTGTAGTCAAGTGATCAGCTAACATTTCTGTATTATACCAGAATGCTAATAATTTACTAAGACTAGACTAACAAGCATCTAACTGAATTCTCAACATTATATAGCAATTTGCAAAACCCAACAGAAAAAATCGAGCCACAAGGAATGGCTAGTCCAAAAGGGAAAAAATTCCAGTTTACTGAATTCAAAGCTACGGCTAAAACCATCCTTACAAGAATGAGTATTAACATGATAACTAGGTACTGGAAATATAACAAAAATCAACATAGACAACATTCCACATTCTATAAACGAAGTCTTACATATCATTTATTTACATTTGAAAGTTCAGGGCTAGAACTGATAGAGAAGATAGAGGAGATTTTTGGGGACACAAGGGAAGAACTATTCTCTTGTTGAATTCCCACATACCTGGTGATGGAAATCCTTGAGAGAATCCCTTGAAAGTCTTAGGAGAATTCATTGCCTTAGCTTCTCCTCTAAGTCTTTCTGAGAGAATTTTACGTTCTAAATTTTGAGGGAATGTGAGAAATAAAATAAACCATCGGTTACCCCCTCTAAAACCCTAGATAAAACCCAAAATGACGTAGTTTGGAGTCTAGGAGTTTAGGAAAATATGTAAAACTCAATAGGAAAATTTTTAGGAAAAAAAGGACCCTGCCAGCCCCCACGAGGCACTCCACGAGTGGTGAGGTCAAGGACGACTCGTGGTGCCCAATCATGATGTGCACTGGAAATTTTCTACAGATTCTCCAACCAGCCAACGACTGACTTCACGAGTCATCAGGAGAACGTCTTCCATTGCCACTGAGCCAGAATTCCTCTTCAAGGGTCACCATGGGCAACTTGACGATTCGTTACTATTGATCACGACTCGTGGTCACCTCCCATATCCCTCACTACCAAAAACCACCTGGGTTTCACCACGGGCGACAACACAACTCGTGCTGTCCCAAACAAGTCATGGTGAGGACCCATTAAGTGCACTACCTGAATTTTCCAACTTTCAGTCAATTCTTGACCACGACTCACCTAATAACTCATGGTGTTGACCACGACTCATGGTCACACCCGTGGCCACTCAATTTCCCAATTTTTCAACCAAGTTTGAACCCTTCCCCATGAGTCACTCCACGACTCGTGGCCTGCCCCATGGGTCACAGGATGACTCATTCTGTGACCTGGTGTAGAAAATCATGTTTTCTCCATTTCAACTCCCAATTCTGATCTTAGGGTTTTTGGGGCATTACATTTGTCAAACCCTCAAAGCCACAATCAACTAAACAACCAATAATTCTTGAGGAAAGGTTAGACTATTTCTAGCTCTAACCCTTTAATGGATTATGAATTTGGGTTAGGACTATCTCTACTCCAACATATATATCAAAAACTCCAATTCCCCTATATTGAATCCTTACCCAACCTTAATTCCCTATTTCAAGCAAAAGCAAAGTTAGAAAGCTTAATCAATATTTGTGTCACGCCCCGAGACTACACCCTGGACGTAACACGGTACATAAAATCACAAGTGACCCCAAGTCAACCCCTGGTCTATCATACACTGGTATTCTGAGTAAAACATGCACAGTAGAAATTTGAAGTAATAACATAAAAGCATTTTTATGAAATTTAAGATAAAACTTAAAACATGAAATCTGAACGTCTATAGTTTGAAAGCCTTCTAACTGATGAGTTACTAGGACAAGCCCCCAGCTAACTCTAAGTGTAGATAAAAACAATAATCTAACTATAAGACAATTAAATAAGGCCCTCGAATGATGAGGACTCACACTTCAATTGCGGCTGAGGAGGATCTAAATCGTGGAGGCTAACGCTACTGAGACTGAGAACCTACAGCTGTATCATGGAATGATATAGCATAAAAGTATGCGTCAGTACTTTGAATGTACTGAGTAAGTGGGAGAAAGCATAACTAAAATACAATGTCTTAACTGAAAGGACATGCAATGAACAACAAGTAAACTGAACTGAACTACTGATGTAAACTGAAATGGTCAAGATGATCCTGTCTGATGGTCAAAGACATGCCCTAAGTCTGAAACACTGAGTCTGAGAGACCACTCTAAATTGAGCTAAATTGTTAGAGCTAGAACTTAACTGAGCTGCTTATTCTGAAACGGGACTAGACTGACTAGTGGGAGTGTCTTTAACCGACATATAACCACGTGAGCTAGACGTGGAGTCCAATGTATACACCCCATCGGTAGGACCCAGTATACCTTTCCAAGGTATAAAGGTATGAACTGGGTGATCACAAAAGTTTGGGGCCAATCAGGCCAAGTAATACTGTAACCTACGCTGGCAACGTAGTTTTGGAAACCTGGGTGCGCTGGAACCCCGGCCTGCTCAGTTCTAATTCCTACTCCCACTGGAAAATTTAAACTGAACTACTAGGCTGATAGCTCAAAACTGGGGTCCAAGACTAGTCAGGGACATATAACTGAAAGTACCCTGAGAGTCTTATTGGACCAGATTCTGAAACTGAGTTTTAGACTGGTTAGAGCTATTTATCTAGAAGCGTCGTAACCATCTAAGAACAACTGTAAACTTAACTGGGGTCTTGGGGGGTAGTTCCAGGGTCAGGGAGTTTTTGGCACTGGG
>JACEIK010001275.1:169942-186435 GCA_018107945.1 Datura stramonium
CCAATAAACTAGATTCTAAGTCTAATTCTGATAATTGGGAGGAACCACTGACACCTCAGGAAAAGACTGAAGTCAAACTGATCAGTTGAAACTTTCTGTATAGTTCTGAAGAGATTCTACGTTCTAACTGAACTAAACTACTAAACAACTAATAGAGAACACAACTCATTCGAACAACACGAGAATTTCATAATATGGAGAAATTTCAAGAATTTAAAGGGATCTCATCCAACAAGGGTAAAATCATCCTCCTCAATGGAATAATTGCTCGCATAGATATATAATAAGAATTACTAGGAAATTCAGCCAAAAACATACTTCGCAAAATAGATGGAATTTAATATGAAATAATCTTTACTCGAAAATTTAGGGTTGTAAATCAACTTGGCCAGAACAACAACAATTTACTTATGAATTCATGAAGATCATATAAATAATAAACATGGGTAATAACCCAATTGAAATTAACGAAAACCAACATGAAAATCTCTTCATATTTGAAAATATCAGGGCTAAATTGATAGGGAAATTATGGGAGGATATTGGGGGACACAAGGGAAGGACAATTCCCTTGTTGAATTCCCACATACCTGGATGAGAATTCCTCGAAGAAGAAGATCTGAACTGCTGCAATGAGAGAAAACCCTAAGCCTGCCAGAGAGTTTCTTGAGAGACTTTCTACAAATTTTTTGAGAGTAAACGTGAGAATGAGGGGAGAAACCGTCCAAACTCTCTAATAAGTCTGAATTTAGGGCCAAAACGTTGTAGTTTAGAGCTTAGAAGAATAGGAAATTACTAAATAGCCCTTATAAAATCGCTAGGAAAAACGGCCAGGTTACCCTAATGGGTGACCTAACGAGTCGTGGTAGTTGACCACGACTCGTGGTCACCCCCTTTGAGTACACTGTCTAAGTCCTCAGCAGGTGACCATAAGGGATCCAATGAGTCGTGGTGATTGACCACGACTTTTGGTCACCAGTTGTGAACCTCACTGCCTCACTTCTAAAATTCTATATAAGGCTGGATAACGAGTCACTTAACGAGTCAATGCCACTGATGACGACTCGTGGTGACCCTCGTTAGGTACACTACCTAAAAACCGACTAAGGCTGGTAACGGGGGACATAACGAGTCGTTACAGGTGACCACGACTCGTTGTCCCCACCCGTCAAGTACACTACCAACTTCTAAAATTCTAGGTTCCAGCCTGGCCACGAGTGACTTAACGAGTCGTGGGACCTGACCACTACTCATGAGGTCGCCCATCGGGAACACTGTCACCCTTTTACAAAATCTCAAACCTCTTTCTCACAGCTGACCTAAAGAGTCTTTAGGTCACTTAACGACCCATTAGGTGAGTCGTCCTATAGCATTTCTGTAGATTTTTAAGATTCTCTGATTAAAGTCCCGGATTTAGATTTTGGGTTTACGAGGCATTACAGTTTGCAACCATCAATTATTAAATTAAAACTTGAAGAAAATAATAGATTCATGCTCTCTAATCGAATCAAAGAACAATTAATCAATACCCACTCTAATCTAGACAACCATCATGCGCACACACCCCTAGCAAAAAATTTAGCTACTCATAGTCAAAGAGAGAGAAATTATACCAATAGGGAATTTCTCCAAACTCTTCATATTAAGTCAATAAATTCAATTTCAGCTCAAGGTTCGCAACAATGGTGGTTTCCCAATGAAGAAGAAAGAAAAAATGTACTTTATTTATCTTTATGATATACTCTCTATTCAATGTGATTTCATGATATGTACTCTATCTATCTCTATAGCGTAATTCTATGTGATTTCATGATATGTACTATTGGGGTAAAATCAGTAAAAGTTGTTTGAACAGCTATCCAAAAACGCCTTGAAAGATTCTCAAATACACTTGTGCCTTTATGGACAATTTTGCCCTTCAATAAACGACACGGGTCACTTGCGTGGTAGTTGCAGAATATGCGGCTCATAGGTCACTTCTTAGGCCTAGACAGTGTGTTTTCCATGTATTTTGCGGTGGCATATGCGGTCCGCAGATGCCAATCTGCGTCTCGCAAGTTTGATTCCACTAAATCTCCAGGTTCTTTCGCATGGTACCTACGTTTCCCAGGTGCAGATGTGTGGCACACATGTCCTCCTTATTCTTCCAGTAGATTGCTTTCAATTCAATTCCTTCATTTTCATTATTCCACTCAAATGCCTACACAAATAAAGAGAAGGGGCATAAAACCTTTCTAAATTATGTGAAAAAATGAGCATAACTCATGCATAAGAGCCAAATGAATTAGTAAATTACTAACTCATCAAACTCCCAAATTTGAATCAATGCTTGTCCTCAAGAAAAACATTCACTTCACAAGTGGAATTGACTTAAGCATGAAACAAAATGATATTTGCACACAAGACCATTAAAACTCAAGGCAATCCCAAAATCATACACAGACTCAAAAATTAAAAAGACTCAAATAAGTGCACAAATTTCGATTGGTACCACCATGAGCACTCAGCCAAGATCACCATCATTATTTCAATTAAAAATAGGAGAGATTTTCATTTAAAGTAAGATAAAAAAGAATCTCAAGTCATTGATATTCACATTCACAGTTTGCCTAAAAGTTCATTGCCCAACTTGTCGCACTCATACCTTTCAATTGAAATCACAATTTTAACTTTCACTCCAATGATATAATGCCACTCACCAAAAGAGAGAATCCCAATAATATTATGCAATTCACAAACAAAATTTGGATTATAAGATGATTCAAAGACTCTCAGTCTGTCTAAGACATTCAAGTGTACACACATTGAGCCATAGGCTTTCCCTTCATGTAACTCGCCACACTTGGAATTACTAATGACTTGCGGTCATAATGTAGGCTAGGGGTAAGGGTAGGATATCATTTAGTTCAAGTGACTAGAACCTCCCTAACGCTTTTTTGACACAATTAAACATCTTGATTAACCTAAGGAGTTAACTTCCTTTTATCTCTCCTTTTCATCCTGCAAATCTTCCCCAAAGAGCCACCCTTTTAACACCTTAGATTTCTACATAAAGCCTCGTCTATACAAGATATAGCACCACTTAATTCTTTTCTTTCTTCTTTTGATCAAAGGTTTTCAACCGACCATTTGATTTTTACGTTAAGCAATTGGTGCTACCTCACATTGAAGCTCATTCCTCCTTTTCTTTTCTTTGGTGTATAGCTCCAAACTTAGGCTTTTACCTACATCTCATTTTATTTTCTCATAATCCCAAAATCTTGGCTTTGAGTGTCATGACCCGAGTGTACACCCCAGCCGTAACACGGTGCCTAGAACCAATAATAACTCTAGGCTAATCCATGGCAGAGCATAATCTTAACATGACTGACACTTAAAATGAAAACGGAGTGAGCGCATCAACTAATATATAACATGCAAGTATGAATACTGAAAATAGCTAAATATTATAACTCTTGTCTGAAAGCCTCTACTAAAGATGAGCTACTGGGACAAGCCCTCAGCTAACTCCAAATTTTGAAAATGAAAACAATACAACTTAAATAGAAGGAAATTCTCCAGTCCTCGGGAGATGAGGATTCAGCACTGGAGAACTGTTGAACTGAGTTTGATAGAGACTAACCACGTTGTTGAGTCTGAGTGTGTCACGCCCCGAGTTACACCCTGGACAGAACACGATACTTGAAGCCACAAGTGACCCCAATCCAACCCCTGGTCTATCTTACACTAGCACTCTGAGTAGCAAAAATAAATAGAACGGAATTTGTAGCAAGAATATAAATATTTGATATAAATATACTGACTCATAATACTGAAAATAATAGAAAAAACTACAAGACTGCGAGAAAACAACCAAGTCTGAAAACTAAGACTAAGTCTGAAAGCCACTAGGTATGATGAACTGCTGAGACAAATCCCCAGCTAGTTCTAAATCAACTGAAAGAAATGAAATCATAACTCAGACAATAAATCTTTGTCCTCGGAGGATGAGGACTCACCAATTCACAAAGATGAGGTCTTCGAGAAGTAAATGGCTAATGAAGCTGGGACTGTGATCCTGCAGCTATATCATAAGATGATAGAACATAAAAGTATGCGTCAGTACTTTGAATGTACTGAGTAAGTGAGAGTAACGTAAGATAATAAAATAAACAGTAAAGAAATGTTGAACTGGAAGACATGCAATAACCAACAGAATCTACTTAACTAAAATACCTGAAATGCTGAGGTGGTCAAGAAGACCCTGTCTGATGATGTTCTAAGTCTGATATACTATTTTTGACTGAACTGGACTAACTAGTGAGAGAGTCTATAATCGACATGTAACCACGTGAGCTAAACCTGGAGTACAATGTATACACACCACCGGTAGGACCCAATATACCTTGCCAGGGTATAAAGGCATGAGCTGGATGATCACAAAAGTTTGGGGCCAATCAGGCCAATAAATACTGTAACCTATGCTGGCAACGTAGTTCTGAGAACTTGGGTGCGCTAGAACCCCGGTCCGCTCGGTGCTAAGTCCTGCTCCCACCGGAATTCCTAAGCTGAATATTAAGCTGATAGCTTGAAACTGGCGTCCGAGACTTGTCAGGGATATAACTAAAAGTACCCTAACAGTCTTATTAGACCAGATTCTAAAACTGAGTTCTAGACTAGTCAGAGATGCTTATCTAGAAGCGTCGTAACCGTCTAAGAACAAACTTTAATTTGACTGGGGTCTTAAGGCTATTCAGAGCTATCTGTTTCAGTTTCATGACCGCTTAGTGGACCAATAAACTGAATTCTGGATTTGATTCTGATAACTGGGAGGTGATACTGACACCTCGGGAATTTCTATAGTCAAACTGATCAATTTACATTATTCTGGCCAACTCAGAGGTTGCTAAAAATCTGACTGAGTCTAGGCTGACCTTTCTGGGTATATAAATTTTTTGACTGAAATTTTCTAACATATAGTTGACTAAGTTTCTAACACATACAAATATTATAGAAACCCCTAACTCTGAAAGATTCAAGAAATTTTCAAGAATTCGATACTTATGCAGGATTCTAGTTTTTGTTTTAAAGAGTTAGGGATAAAATTCACATTCAACGGAACCGACATCATTTGAGTTACAACTGGTGGAAAACATCAAAAATTATCATAAAATAATATTCCTCAAGAATTTAACAAGGTCTGATAGCAACTTCACAATCAAAAATTCAGGGCCAAAACTGATAGTGAATTGAGGAAGAGTTTTATAGGACACAAGGAAAGAACAATCCCCTTGTTAAATTCCCACATACCTGACTAAAAATTTCCCGGAGAAGGAAGATTGAATCTGTTGGAATGGGTGTGAAGCCCTAGTCTGGCCTAAGTATTCTTGAGAGAAAACTACGATCATTTTCTAAAAGTTTATATGGGGAATGAGGGGAAAAACGGTTCAATCCCTCTAATTTTACCTAAAGAGATGTAGTTTAAGGACTAAATAGGTAGGAGATTACAAAAATACCCAGGGCTAAAATCTAAATCTAGTCGATGGGGTCCCAACGCGTCACTCAATGAGTCGTTGGTTGAGACCACGACTCATTGGGACCTCTCGTTGGGTATACTACCTGAAGTCTGAAAATATTCGATCTGGCAACAGGGATCACCACGAGGGACCTAACGACTCGTTACTACCACCAACGGGTCGTTACATCAATCGGCAAGTACACTGCCTCCTCCTCTCATCTCCTCACTGCTACTCCCTACGATTGAACTAACGAGTCATGGGGACTGACCACGACTCGTGGTCTCATCCGTGGGGTACCCTTCTCCAAACCTTCAACCCTCATCTCCTAGCCTCTCCACGAGTCACATCACGACTCGTGGGAACCTCCAACGGGTCACTTAACGACCCGTCATGTGCCTGGTGACAGATTTTCCAATTTTCTGTAAATTTTCTATTTTTAAGTCCCGGGTCTAATTTTTGAGTTTCCGGGGCATTACAATATCTCCTCCTTGGGAACATTCATCCTCAAATGTTGGAAAACACACAGGAAAGCCAAGAATAACAATCAAAATTTTCAAATACTGCTCATTTAAATCCAAAACTGAAAAAATGACTACCCCCGTTTCAAAATACATAACTGAACTGAATTTACCTTTCATACATACATCCATAAACGTAAAAGAAACTTGAATACATGATTTGAATATAAAACTGAATTGACTTCTAGGACAAAACTAATATCTCAAGCTGTAACGGAGGCGGTAGAAAATAAGTATGGGTATTTGGCCATCATATCTGCTTCAGCATCCCACGTAGCTCCCTCTACCTGCTGATTTCTCCATAAGACCTTGACTGAAGCTATTTCACTATTCCTCAGCATACAAACTTGAAGCTCAAGGATTTGGATTAGGACCTCCTCATATGAGAGACTATCCTTTATTTCTACACTGTCCAATGGCACAACTAAAGTTGGATCTCCGATGCATTTCTTCAAAAGTGACACATGGAATACAGGGTGCACAGATGCCAACTTTAAAGGTAACTCCATCTCATAAGCTACTTTTCCAATTCGCCTTAGAATTCTATAGGGTCCCACATATCTCGGAATGAGCTTTACCTTCTTTCCAAACCTCATCACTCCTTTCATGGGCGAAATTTTCAGATAGACCCAGTCGTCCACAGCAAACTCCAATTCTCTTCTCCTCACATCAGCATAATATTTTTGACGGCTCTAAGTTGTTTTTAATCCTTCTCTGATGATCTGTACCTTTTTCATAGCTTCATGAACCGAGTATGGCCGGATTATAGCAGCTTCACCCACTTCAAACCACCCAATAGGAGATCTGCACCTCCTACTATACAATGCCTCAAACGGGGCCATCTGGATACTAGAGTGGTAGTTATTGTTGTATGCAAACTCGATAAGAGGCAAGTGGTCATCCAAACTGCCCTTGAAATCGATCGCACATGCTCTCAACATATCTTGTAGGGTCTGAATAGTCCGCTCAGCTTGCCCATCTGTCTGCAAGTGAAAAGTTGTGTTGCGTTTGACCTGGGTGCCTAGTCCCTTCTGAAAAGACTTCCAGAAATGTGAGGTGATCTGAGTACCTCTATTTGAAATGATGGATAATGTCACCCCATGAAGTCTAACCAACTCTCGAATATAAAGTCTAGCATAGTCCTCAGCTAAATTTTTCGCTTTAACTATGAGGAAATTTCCTGATTTAGTCATCCGATCTACTACTACCTAGATGAAATCATGTTGCCGATGAGTTTGAGGTAGACCCGTAATAAAATCCATATTCACTTATTCCCACTTCTATGTGGGTATGCTAATATCTTGGGTCATACCTCCCGATCTCTGATGCTCTACCTTGACTTGCTGGCAGTTCGGGCACTTAGCTACAAATTTAGCAATATCTCTCTTCATGTTGTTCCACCAATAAATATCTCGCACATCGCTATACATTTGAGTAGCACCAGGGTGGATAGAGTACCTCGAACTATGTGCTTCATCCAGTATCTACTGTCTCAACTAACCGACATGTGGTACACACAATCTTCCCTGGTAAAGCAGCACACCATCTCCCTCTTTGGAGAAAGCCTCAACCTCCTTTTTGAGTATCGCTTCCTTATGTTTAAGAAGGATGGGATCTTCATCCTATCTGGACTTGACTTCCACAACCAAGGAAGAGTCTGACCCGCTTTACATCACTACTCCACCCTAAACTAAGTCAACCAACTGCATCCCTAACCGAGCTAGCCTATGAACATCCTTTGCCAACTCCTTTTTGCCTTCTTCAATATGAGCCACGCTACCCATAGACACTCTGCTTAGGGCATCAGCCACCACGTTGACTTTTCCTAGGTGATATAGCACGCTCATGTTATAATCCTTAAGGAGTTCTGACCATCTTCTTTGGCGAAGATTCAAATCCTTCTGACTGAATATGTATTGGAGGCTCTTGTGATAGGTGAAAACACCAACGTGAGCCCCGTATAGGTAATGCCTCCACATTTTTAGTGAAAACACTACCACTTCCAATTCTAAGTCATGAGTTGGATAATTCTTCTCATGAAACTTGATTTGTCTGGAGGAGTAACCTATCACCTTGCCCCCTGCATCAACACGCAACCGAGTCCAACTCTGGAAGCGTCGCAATATACCACAAATCCATCCTATCCTTCTGGTAGAGTCAGTACTGGAGCAGTAGTGAGTCGAGTATTTAACTCCTGAAAATTCTACTCACACGCATTCGATCACTGGAACTTCACCTTCTTCTGAGTCAATCTAGTCAGAGGAGATGTTATAAAGCGTCAGTAATAACTGGCCAAACCCAAGAAGCTTCTAATTTCGGTTGGGGGGTGGGTCTGGGCCAGTCTTTCATTGTTGCTATCTTTTGAGGATTAACCTGAATTCCCTCACTCGAGACTACATGACCCAGGAAAGTCACGGACTTCAACTAGAATTTGCACTTGCTGAACTTAGCGAACACCTGACAGTCTCTGAGTGTCGGAAGTACCATCCTCAGGTGATTAGCATGCTCTTCCTCATTTTTGGAGTATACTAGAATGTCGTCGATGAATATGTTGATGAACATATCCAGATACTGCTTGAAGACTCTATTCATTAGGTCCATAAAGGTTGCAGGGGCATTTGTTAATCCGAAGGACATAACCATGAACTCGAAGTGCCCATACCGACTCCTGAAAGCTGTTTTCGGTATGTCGCACTCTCTGACTCTTAGCTGATGATACCCTAAATCTATTTTGGAGTAACAGCTGGCTCCCTAATGTTGGTCAAACAGGTCATTAATTCGGGGTAGGGGATATTTGTTCTTGACTGTGACCTTATTCAATTGACGGTAGTTGTTGCACATTCCGAGAGTACCGTCTTTCTTTCGCACAAATAACACTGGAGCACCCCAGGGAGAGATGCTAGGTCTGATAAAACCCTTATCCAGGAGATCTTTTAACTACTCCTTCAACTCCTTAAGTTTAGCCGGAGCCATTTTATAAGAAGGGATGGAGATGGGCTGAGTATATGGAATAAGGTCATGCCAAAGTCAATTTCTCATTCAAGAGGGACTCTGGGAAGATCATTAGGGAACACATCTGGAAACTCTTTTACAATAGATACTGACTGGATAGTTGGGCTCTCAGAGTTGGGTCCTTGACCTGAACTAGATGGTAGATACATCCTTTGGTAATAAGCTTCTTGGCCTTAAAGTAGGAAATAAACCTACCCTTCGACACTGAACTACTGCTCTACCATTCTAGAGCTTGTTCATTAGGGAACTGAAACCTAACGACCCTAGTTCTGCAGTCAACTTAGGAATAACCAAAGTGTAACCAATCCATGCCGAGAATGAGGTCGAAGTCAACCATGTCTAATTCTACGAGGTCAGCTGGAATGACTTTATTGCAGACTGAGATTGGACAGTTTCTATACACCCAGTTGGGTCTAACTGACTCGCCAACTAGTGTGGAGACCGAGAAGGGTTATGATAATACTTCCAGACTGGTATCAAACTAGATTACTACGTAAGGAGTCACGAATGATAGTGTGGCCCCCGGATCAAGCAGGGCATATACATCTAGGTGTAAAAGATGTAACATACCTGTGACCACATTTGGTGAGTTCTCCTGCTCCTAACGAGATGATAATGCATAAAAATGATTTTGGCGTTGACCGCCCTCCATACTTAATGTGTTGGTCTGTTGAGATGGTCGGCCTGCTGGAGCTGTTGAGGTGGTTGGTTGTGATCTCTCTCGCCCTACTAACGGGCATTCCTTAAGCTGATGCCCGAGTTGTCCATAACCAAAACAGCCCTCTCGGTCCTGAAGACACTCTCCTGGGTGGTTCTTTCCGAACTTGGGGCAAGATGAATATCTATTCCTGGCACTGTAGCTCTGAGACTGAGACCAGATGTCCACCCCTCTGGTACCGACAGGATCGAAAGGTAGGGGCGTTGGCTGAGCTAGGCACTGGAGCCCTCTGCTGTTGTTGCTACTGCTATGGGTTGTTGCTACCGTCTGACCTCTGGTGGCCATGATCTGACTGGCCAGTCCTATCCTGCTTATTATTTCTTTCCATGTCCCTTAGTTTTTCATTCTCGATCTATTGGGCATAAATAATCAAACTGGAAAGGTCGATATCTTTGATCAGCAACACGGTCCTGCACTCCTTGAGGACCAGGTTTGACACTTCATTCAAAAACTTTAGCATGCGAGCCCTTGGCTTGGCCACCATCTCTGGAGCGTATTTGGACAACCTGGTAAACTGCAGAGCTCCTCCACTGTTCTGTTCCCCTACCTCGGGTTCATGAATTCCGCTACCTTAGTTTCTCTAAGCTCCCTCAGGAAAAATATGTCCAAAAAAGTGGTGTTGAACTCTTCCCACTCCACTGGTCCTGCTTCCGCTGGCCGCCCCTCCTTCCACTGCTCATATGAGACCTGGGCTACCCTTTTTAGCTGGTAGGCAGCTAGGTCCGCACTCTCGGAGGAGCTGACACCCATTATTTGGGTAATATTCCTAATATCAATTATGAACTCTTGGGGGTCCTCTCCCACCTTGGATCCCTGAAATAATGGAGGATTTTTCGGGTAAAGCCCCGCACCCTAGCAGCAATTGCATACCCATTGTTATTGAGTGGAACCACTTGTTGGTTCCCCTGGTTAGTCACGGTTTGGGCGAGCAGCTAAATGGCCGCCCTGAATTTAGCAGTTGACACCGAATTGTCCTGTGGGGACGGCGGGGCTGGTGGAGTAGCCTGTTGGATATTTCCGGCCTTCGTTCCATTTCCGCGTCGGGGAGGCATATTTCACTGAAATGAAACAGAGCACGAGTTAGGAGAATGATTTTTTTGGAACTGAATTTCAGTGCATGATAAGGAGTATGAAATAAAGGAAAATTTCCTAATGACATCTCATAGCCTCCCCGTTATAAGTGTGGCACGCTTCACACCCATTAAATGGACTCTACGTGATGCGGCTTCCAGAGAACTGAGGATACTCTAAAACCTAGTGCTCTGACACCAAGTTTGTCACGCCCCGAGTTACACCCTGGCTTACACACGGTACTTGAAGCCACAAGTGAGCCCAAGTCAACCCCTGGTCTATCTTATACTGGCACTCTGAGTGGAAAAAATACATACAGCGAAATTTGTAAAAAGAATATAAATATTTGATAGAAATATACTGAATCATAATACTGAAATAATAGAACAAACTATAAGACTGTGACAAAACAACCAAGTCTGAAAACTAAGACTAATTCTGAAAGCCACTAGGTCTGATGAACTGCTGGGACGAACCCCCAGCTAGTTCTAAATCAACTGAAAGAAATGAAATCATAACTCAGATAATAAATCTTCATCCTCTGAGGATGATGACTCACCAATTCACAAAGGTAAGATCTTCGAGAAGTAAACAACTAGTGAAGCTGGGACTGTGATCCTACAGCTGTATCATAAAATGATACAGCATAAAAGTATGCGTCAGTACTTTGAATGTACTGAGTAAGTAAGAGTAATGTAACACAATGAATAAATAGTAAAAAAATGTTGAACTAGAAGACATGCAATAACCAATAGAATCTACTGAACTGAAACAACGGAAATGTTGAGGTGGTCAAGAAGACCCTGTCCGATGGTCAAAACATGTTCTAAGTTTGGTATACTGTTATGGACTGAACTAGACTGACTAGTGGGAGAGTCTATAACCGACATGTAACCACGTGTGCTAAACGTGGAGTCTGATGTATACACCCCATCGGTAGGACCCAATATACCTTGCTAGGGTATAAAGGCATGAGCTGGGTGATTACAAAAGTCTGGGGACAATCAGAACAATAAATACTGTAACCTACACTGCCTATGTAGTACTGGGAGTCTGGGTGCTCTGGAACCCCCGTTTGCTCAGTGCTTAGTCTGGCTCCCGTCGGAGTTCCTAAGCTGAATACTAAGCTGATAGCTTGAAATAGGGTTTCGAGATTAGTCAGGGATATATAACTAAAAGTACCCTAAAATATTATCAGACCATATTCTGAAATTGGGTTCTAGACTGGTCAGAGCTGCTTATCTAGAAGCGTCGTAACCGTCTAAGAACAAACAGTAATCTGACTGGGGTCCTAAGGCTAGTCAGAGCTATCTGTCTAAGTGTCATGACCACCTAATAGACAAGTAAAGTAAATTCTAGATCTGATTTTGATAACTCGGAGGTGATACTGACACCTTGGGAATTTCTATAGTCAAACTGATCATATGACATTATTCTAGCCAACCCGGAGGTTGCTAAAAATCTAACTGATTCTAGGATGACCTTTATGAGTATATAAGCTTTCTGACTGAAATTTTCTAACATACAGTTGACTGAGTTTCTAACATCTACAAATATTATAGAAACCCCTAACACTGAAAGATTCAAGCAATTTTCGAGAATTCGATGCTTATGCAGGATTCTAGTTTCCGTTTTCAAGAGTTAGGGCTAAAATTCTCATTCAATGGAACTGACATCATTTGAGTTACAACTAGTGGAAAACATCTAAAATTAGCATAGAATAATATTCCACAAGAATTAAACAAGGTCTGATAGCAACATCTTCACAATCGAAAATTCAGGGCCAAAACTAATAATGAACTGAGGAAGAGTTTTAGGGGACACTAGGGAAGACAAATCACCTTGTTGAATTCACACATACATGACTGAAAATTTCCCAAAGAAGGAAGCTTGAATCTGCTTCAATGGGTGTGAAGCCCTAGTCTAGCCTGAGAGTTCTTGAGAGAAAACTACGATCGTTTTCTTAAAGTTTATGTGGGGAATGAGGGGAAAAACATTCAATCCCTCTAACATCTCTGAAATTTTACCTAAAACAATGTAGTTTAGGGATTAAATAGGTAGGAGATTACAAATATAACCCTAGGCTAAAATATGAAATCTAGTCGACGGGGTCCCAACAGGTCACTCAACGAGTCGTTGGTTGAGACCACGACTCATTGGGACCTCTTGTTGGGTCTACTGCCTGAAGTCTGAAAATACCGGATCTGGAAATAGGGGTCACCACGAGGGAACTAATGACTCGTTACTACCACCAACGGGTCATTACATCAATCATCAAGTACACTGCCTCCTCCTCTCATCTTCTTACTGCCACTCCCCACGACTAACCTAACGAGTCGTGGGGATTGACCACAACTCGTGGTCTCGTTTGTGGGGTACCCTTCTCCCAAACTTCAACCCTCATCTCCTAGCCTCCCTACGAGTCACATCACGACTCGTGGGCACCTCCAACGAATGACTTAACGACCCGTCCTATGCCTGGTGACAGATTTTCCAGTGTTTTGCAAATTTTCTATTTTTAAGTCCCGATATAATCTTTGAGTTTCTGTGGCATTACAGAGTGCCTGAGCCTATATCATAAGATGATATAACATAGAAAGTATGTGTCAGTACTTTGAATGTACTGAGTATGTGAAGTTATGCAATTTTAAACATAAGCATACTGAGAAAGAAACTGTAAGTTAAAATACTGAATAATCCACAATGACCCTTTCTAAAAATATAGGTGTTATAAACAACATGAAATCTGAAAATACTGCAAAGCTAGTAAAAGTGATTAAGGTCATGCACATATTCAGAAATTTGAGACTAGATTGTATTGAACTGTGGGAGAGCCTATTAACCGATATATAACCAAGTGATCCATACGTGGAGTTTGATGTTTACTCTCCATCGATATGGCCCACTATACCTTTCTAGGGTATAGTGACTGAACTGTGTGATCATTAATAGAAAAGCCCATTCTGGCTAAAACCTATGGTGGCACATAGTTTTAGAAACCTGGGTGCGCTGGAAACTCGGTTTGTTCGGTGTTAAATGCTACTCCCAACTACAATCTAAATTAAAATAACTGAACTAATTATCTCAAAACTGGTGTCGTAAGGCTACGTTAGAACTACTTATTTAGAAGTGTCCTGAGAGCCTAAAGGACCTTATAACTGAAATACTAAAAATACTTATAACTGATAAACTGGCATTTCTAGAAATTATTAAGTACACTCATAATATGACAATACTTACTTTGATTTAAAGCATACATGCTGAAGATTATACTCAGATAATAATCAACGGAAAATAACAATTTAGACCAACTTTTATTATGCAAGGGTTAACCCACAAACCATGTTAAGATCTAGGGTTAGAAGGAATATGAAATTTAAGTAAAGAACATGAAAATCATATGCTAGGGTTATAGAAACTTGAAAAAATAATTGAAATTAAGGAACATTTGTGATTTGTCTGGAAAAGCTCTAATTCATAACTCCTATAGGTCTATGAAAAGAGAAAGGTTCTGAAAGTAATTTGGGGGTGCAAGGATGAATGAAATCCCTTGTTGTAACCCCACATACTTTGCTTGGAGAAATCCCTACTAGCACTTCAAGCTTGAAGCTCTAGGAGAGTAACCCTAGGTGTTCTTGAGCCTTGAGAGAAAGAGCAAAGAAGAACTTACGGTGGTTGTGAGAAGAATGAGGGACTAGACTAAGAAAAACCCTCTAATAGGTCCCTTAGAATTCCAAAAACCACCTTAATTAAGAATTACAAGCATAGAAAATTACTAAAATACCCCTAAGAACTTGAACTAAAAAATCGTCAGCAATCATCATGGATCGTACCATGACTGTAGTGACGTACCATGACTCGTGGTGACATACCATGAGTTGTGATATGCAAATTCGTGGCTTCTAGGTGACTTAATAGCTTTCTAAAACTCTTACTATGGGTTCTTGGTACGAGTCGTACCTAGGTACTATGAGTCGTACCATGACTTGTGGTGACTGAGCTTGTTCTATCCGTCAAACCTGATAGTGTTTTAATAAACTGCTAATAACTTTTTACTCCGAACTACGATTGATACAAGGTTAGATGAGTTGGAAAGAAGAATCGAAGGGCTTCAATTTTATTTTCTGGATCACCCAAAAACACTTCGTAAAATTTGTGTTATAATCATTTAATGTTTACCCTTGTAAGAACTTATACGAAAAACTCAATCGGTTGGAAAGCTCTCAACTCAACTTTATGCTAGAGGTTCCTTATGACCTTAATTTGTATTCAAAGCACCTCCCACACTTAAGAATTAATTCCATAAA
The DNA here is from genome assembly GCA_018107945.1 of Datura stramonium. Classification (NCBI taxonomy): domain Eukaryota; kingdom Viridiplantae; phylum Streptophyta; class Magnoliopsida; order Solanales; family Solanaceae; genus Datura; species Datura stramonium. Next base: position 185,067 of record JACEIK010001275.1, read on the forward strand.
ATGCATCTTTTTCAGGCCTATACACACACCTAGAATGATTTCAAACTTAGCTCTAAAGTCCAAGGCATTATAATATCTCAACTCATGGATAGATGGTACGAACCATACCATGATCCTACGATCTGTTACATGTTGCTTGAATCTCCCAAGAAACATTGGTCACTCTCTAAACCTCTTATCATAGACGCCAACAACGACCCGCACCACTTTACCACGGGTTGTACCATGGCTCGTGGTTACCCAAAATTTCCTGAGCACTTCTCTGAATCCCTTACCACATATTAGCACTACGACTCATACAATTATGATACTAATGGTAGGATCCACTCGTGGTTTCCTTGTCGACTTCTATTAATTCTCTAGATAGCACACTACGAGTCATGGTATGAGTCGTACCCATGAACCTATGACTCGTACTAAGGCTCCTGCTGAGATATTTTCCAGTTTTTCCTACAGGATCAAACTCCAAACCTTGGTTATAGCCTTAGGGACTTTTGGGGTGTTACATTAAACCCCCATTTTTATTTCATCACTAGCAATTAGAGAGGAATGAGTGCAAAAGTAGAGGATTCAAAAACGGTTTAAGGATTGTAATATTGTTTCCAAGAAAAAGGTTTAAGGATTAAAAATTGGCTAGCTAGGATCGCTGTTAAAGGAAGACCTTGTTTTCTATGAAGTGACTATCCAAAAGGGCCTAGGGTCAATTTCCAAGATCAGCTACATCTAGGATTTCATCTTGAATCGTATTCAGGGCAAGTTCTAGAAGATATGCATACACATGGATCAAGAAAAAATCTTACCACACAAGGCGTCACACACCAAGGAGTTTTAGCTATTCACGAGATCAATTAAAAAGGCATGACTTTTGACAAGCTATTCATAGTTTTGCACACTCATTTTGTGAATCAGAAGTCAAACAAAGAACGTAGACATCATGACAAGGGAATTCTCTTTTTCAAATTCATTTGTCCCTTTTATCTCAAAAATCACATATCTTAGGCTAAGTAAAAAAAAATTGGTGGTGTAAAAAGGACTCAAAATGATAACTAAAGCATGGAATTTTCTCTTAAGAAAGTCTCCTCTCAATCCATTATAGAGAAATGTCACCCCATTCGATACAAAAATATAAGATAGAAAAATTTTCTCCTTGGGAAAGGACCGTGGTATGAAGAAAACCCTCGGAGTTTATTCACTAACTATTATTTACAAAAGCAATGCTAAGTAGCAAGAAATGATGATTTTCCTTAAGAATAATGTCACCCGATCTATTGATCTTGGGTAGAATTTCATGCCCAAGTGATACTCAAATACTTCATTTCTACTTGTTTATCTATTTTTATGTGTGCATTCTCATGTGATTCTTATGTAA
>JACEIK010001275.1:244041-256714 GCA_018107945.1 Datura stramonium
TGTTCATATGTGGAGGTACTGCCATATCTTGGAGATCTACAAAGCAGTCTCTCGTAGCTACTTCATCAAATCATGCCGAGATAATAGCTATTCATGAAGCTAACCGAGAATGCATGTGGTTGAGTTCCATGATACATCTCATTAAAGAAAAAATGTGATTTGAAATGTGATAAAGTACCCAGAATTTTATATGAAGATAATTCAGCATGCATAACAAAACTAAATGGAGGATTCATAAAAGGAGATATAACGAAGCACGTCTCGTCAAAGTTCTTCTACACACATAAGCTCCAAAAGAATGGTGATATCAACGTGCAACAGATTCGTTCAAGTGACAATGTTGCTGATTTATTCACGAAGTCTCTACCAACTGCAACTTTAAAGATGATGGTGCATACGATTGGGATGCAAAGATTCAAGGATATTCTTATCAGGGGGAGTTAATACGCGATGTACTCTTTTTTTCTTACGAGGTTTTGTCCCACTGGGTTTTCCTTGTAAGGTTTTTAATGAGGCGGCTACCAATGCGTATTATATATGTGTACTCTTTTTTCTTCACTAGATTTTTTTTCACTGGGTCTTTTTTCTAGTAAGGTTTTAATGAGGCACATTATCTATCAAATAGACATTCAAGGGGGAGTGTTATAAACATATTTGTATTATAGTGAATATTTATAAAGATATTTGTATTGTAGTGGATACATGTGTTTATATTATAGTGAAAATCTATCATTTGGAGAAAATTTAGGAGGAATTATCCTTATAAATAGAGGGATTCTCCTTCATTGTATTTCATCCCATCAAGAGAAATAAGAATTATGCTCTCTTCTCCCTTTCTCTACAATATTCTTCCTCTTGCTTTATTATTTCATAACACTTTTAAAGATATAATTAATTTTTGAAGAATCGATATATATAAAAGCCGATTAATATTTCACAAATATTTTCATCGTTCAATTAATAGTGTTTTAATATATGTATTATGATAATATATATACCTAATGCGTTCAACTAAGAATTACTATTAAATGAGGATATTTTTTTTTTAAAAAAAAGTCGTGGTATCCTAGCAATAATTTAAAAAAAAATAAAAGTCGTGGTATCCTTGTCAGTTTGCACGTATCTCGACTAATTCCACGAGATACTTGTCACCTCCTACTAGCAATAGGTACCAGGTAACTCTGTTTATCAAGATTAGAATAGATGAGAAAAAATTATCTAGTATTTTTTATCAATATTAAAATTTTAACCTAAGACCTTATAATTCTCAACCACTTTATTGATTACTAAGCCACATTGCTGGGGGCTAAATAAGCATAGTTGGTAGAAGCTCACTATAGCTCCACAAATAAAACTTGAACGTCTTTAAGTGATTAGGTATGCATGTTCGACAAAGCAAAGTGATAGACGTGTTTACAATTTACCAATACCAAAAAAATATCAAAGTAAATACTTCATTCCTTTCAAAATAAGTGGTGTTTTTAATTCATGTACACCTCTTAAGAAACAATTCTTTTCTAGAAAGAAAAAAATATTTTTACCCACTTACCCCTAATAAATATCTTTAAAAATATGTAACTCTTTAATATTTTCTTGATTATGTAAAACTCTTTCCATTTAAATAAGGGTAAGATTGAAAGAACTTAACATTATTAATGTCTTATTGAATATGCAAACACCACTTATTTCGAAACAAAATCAAAAAATTAAAACACCATTTACTTTGAAATAATGAGAATAATGTATGAAAAATTATATTGATAATGGACCTTGACAATTGAGAATCTTAGTAATTATTATATACATAGGTAGTGAACAACGAAAAAAAGGTGACAAATCAATAGGATTATAACATGTTACCCATAACTTACATGTTTAAAATTGAATTTCAAAATTAATTATTCTTACTCCATTATTGCATCTCACCCACCTTATGAGAAGATTAAGAAATTTGGTCCCATTTTATTAAAATAACAACTAAAATTCTGGTTTTTAAATAATTTCTTGTTATTCACAATCCATGCAAACTTCAATCAAGATCATTTATTTTTGTTTTCTTACTCACAATTAAATGCACCACAATTTCAATGAATATTTTCACTCTTGCCCGTCAGCGCACCAACTCAGCTCAAATTTTTTAATTTATTTATTACACGATATTCGATAATCATATGTACGTTACAAAGTTATTATAATGACACTACTTTCAATGATAATTTTTTCATATCATAGTAACTTAGGTTCAATTTAGTCATCTCATTCACGAATGTAATTGGGAAAACTTTAGAATTGCTGGCCCACAAATCAAGTAAAAATTCGTGGAGCCCTTGAAACAAGCTTAGATGAAAAAGCACACACATGTGCACTCTCTAAATCATCACATCATTCTTATAAAGTCCTAAATATTTAATATTACTCAATATGAAATTTATTTTTAAAAGAGTAAAATAGTTGATCAATATCTTGCGAAGAGGCTTTCAGAATAAAAGTCCACGTTATGTTAAATTATCATAATTATTATATATTCTTTTATTTGATTGATTTATCTATATAAATTAAAAAGATGAATAATCTTATATGAGGCCCAAAGTTGATCAAATCCATCACATGTTTATTTTATTTGGACCATACAAATAATATTATAGTAATTCTTAGCCGAACGCATTAGGTATTAAATTAAGGGTTGTGGACACTGAAATTTTATTTGATTCAAGATGGTCTCTATAAGACGAGTCTAATTCATGTTCTTTAAACCGTAAGACTTGTTAGAGTTTTTTAGAGGCTATTCCATTCTAAATCCTAGCTCTCATGACGTATAAAGGTGGTACATATTTCCTTGAAGAAATATCTCAAATATTTCGTAAGATCTTGGGTATTCACAAAGAGATCAAGACATCAAATATTGTTTTTATTAAAATCAAAGTGATCAAGAGGCGATCTTCCGCAAGATCAACTCAGAATATTAAAGTGTTACCTAGCATTCTTGATGATCAAATACATCATAACAAGGTCCGCATCATTTTATATTCATAGAAACATGCTGCTAACGGCTCTTGAATCACGAAGAAAATTTAGGAGAGACAAATCAACAAAATACATAATATTATACTCACAACCTTGATAAATAAAATTGGTTTTTGATTTTTTTTTTGTGATTGCATTTTATTTTTCATACTTGAAAAAGTTTATTGCAAATTAGTTTACACACTCGGTGGGACCAAAGTTGCTCGTCATATATTTTATCACAAATTAAATCTGCAAAATCTTGAGCGAATTACTATGATGGCCTCAAGAAAGATCATCAACATAATAGACAACAATATGTAAATTGATGACACCTTGTTGTCGTTGATTGTAAGGGTAGAACGTTGTCGCTTACTTTTTATATACCCGCATCATTTCACGGCTCAGCTTGTTCTTCGAGATCTGCTTCTCCCTCGTATAACCCATGTGAAGGAGCTTCGTCAAATGAAGACAGTGATATGCCTTTGTTCCACTCGAAGAAAATAATTCTTCAACAATGGGGCAATCTATGGAGGAAAACATCTATTGGTCTCTATCAAATTCGTTCCTCATTAAAACTGCAAAACCATAAGGATGGACGAACAAAGTGATCCTTCGTCAAAGAAGCAAAACAACAAAAATGGAACCTCCATTTTATTGGTTCTTCAAGTCTCGTCTCATCTCATCAAGTCTATACTCAAATAAGCCTTGAAGAAGTGTTACAATCCAAGTGGCCATAATTGGCACCCACTCTAAATTTTCCCGTTGGGCAGACCAATGCGTCCCAACTAATTCATCCAACTGCAACATTTCTACTATAAAATAAGTACTATTAAAGTAAAAAAGCAGAAGTCTTGGAATAAATAAGAAAACACTCGCAACGTCTATCTATTACATCCCCAGACATTGTACAAAGGACATCTACTTAACTATTATCTACGAGTAGTAAATAAAATAAATAAAAGGTCATGTCTGAATCAAAGACATCTCCTTCTAGGAGGATTTACAGCAGCCTGAAAAGGAAATCAGCTCACCCTTAGAGAACTCTTTGTTGCCTCTACAGATGGGGTCTAGTAGAGCTTTCTGGGTCGCAGTCTACACTAAAAAAATAGGTGCAGGAGTGGCATCAGTACAAACTTGATAGGTATCATCGGCCGATCTTAAATAATAATGTATATATATGCAAAACAACCAACATATAACCATCAAAACAAATAATCACCAGGTAACATAAGTTCTAGAATGATTCAGAGTAAGGTTAAAAGCCGACTTACTCACTTTATTAGGCCTTGTTGCAGCAGTGGCTAGACCGCGATAGTGATCTCGCCACGGTAAAGGTACCACTGCTGCAATACTACATAGGCAGTAACTCGACCCAACTGACAACCTTATATTCTTACTTAGCAATTTCTCAACAATCAGTACATCAACTCAGTACAGGTTTATGTGTAGCCAAATTCTCAACAATCAACTCATCAACTTATCACAGGAGGTATACAACTGAATCCTCAACAATCATTCCTCAACTTTTCATAGATTCATACATAACTTTGCAAGTATAAGACAAGTCATACACAAAAGTATCAACATTAAATCCACATGAAAACTACACATTCAAGGATTTCAGTTTCACACAGTTCTCATATTTTTGAATCAATCTTACTTTTTGGGTCCTTCTTTGATATCATAACATTAGTAATGTATCGGGAACATGTCTCCGTCACATCACCATGTACGCTCAACACTGAATATCACTGTACACACATGTTAGAGGGTCTTATTTCTGCCTTTCTAGTCATGACCTGCAAGGGACTCTAGAAATTCATGTACTGTATCGGCGCGGTACCCATTCCCACTCTTTTTCTTTTCCATATTCTTTCTTCGAACATGGGCCAATAATACCATAATCGCTAGCTTGGATGTTCACCTCGGGCATGAGCCTCTCATTCAGGATAGAACATGTTACCCATTTTTATTTCCTTGTTTTATATGCTTCCAAATCGGTCCATTCACATGACCATTCAGGGGTATCAATCTAACCTAATCTTCTTAGTTCTGCTCATGACCATTTAATTATTTATGAGACAAATAAGGGGAAAACACAGTGAATTTTACAAAGTACCACAAACTATTCTAACAATCAACTCATCAAGTTTGAGCTATCAATACAACAATTACATCATAATCTAGCATCAATGAGTGTCTGGAGACCAACTAAGCATGTTGTAAATCCACACACATACGAGTAATTATCTAAAGTTTAACTCCTCGTAAAATCATAACCTACCTCGATTGCAGGATAAGAGAATACAGTTACTCCGCCGAAGCTTTTCCTTTTCGTTGCGCCTCTGAATATTCAAAATCTAAATACAATAAAAGAAATCACATTCAATCATCTAACACTTCATTCGGGCCTATAAATTTGATTCTACCCCATTCTCCCCAATATTACGGTCAAATATAATATCTCAAGGGTCAATTCATCATGTTCTATCCCCCACATAGGCAATTCCTACCTATTCCATGGAGTTTCTACTCTTTAAACCCTTAATATATAGGCAGTTAACAATGCTAGAGGTCTTAATTTCACCAACAAGCTACCCCACAATCGAAAAGCATACCTTTACATTCCCCTAAAATGTGTTCATTCCACATTTTTAAGCCTAGGAATCAATACCCAGTCATTCCCATAACCTCGACCCTAGTTTTCACAACTCTAGGGTTCTTAGTTAGGATTTCACCATTAGAGACTACCCTTTGATTCTAGGGTACTAGGGAATCGAATAAGAAAAGAACTAGCTAGAAATCTTACCTTGGGAAGGAGAAACTACTTTGCCCTCTGAAAGTTACTTTTCTGCTCTCAAAGTTCGTGCCTTAGAGTAATGAGGTGAGAAATCTCAAAATTCTAATTTAAACTGTCACACTACCTCAACGTTGTCCACTGCATCGGACTCGCTATGACGGCCAGGGCCTTGCACAGCGACCTAACGGTTAATTCTTCCACTCCACTACGGCAAACCTCCGACCACCATGACGGTCTTGCCACAGCGGGACTCCCGGCGCTGCAGCAGTATCATTAACCACTAGCTCGGAATTTCCTGCATATTTTCATCCCTCAAAAAACAAGTCTTAAATCCAACTTCCCAGCATTCCCCATCGTGCACCTAGGCAAAGAAGGCTGCTAAGGCCTTAATTAACCTGTAACGACGGACAGGTCGTTATAAGTAGGGACATCTATAGAATTTAAAATTTTACTGGATTCAAGATGGACCTATACATGATGTGCTCAATCCATATTATTTAAACCCTAAGGGCCGGTAGAGTTTCTTGGAACCTATGACACCCTAAATCCTAGCTCACACTTATAAAAGGGATACATATTCTCTAGAAGAAACATCTCGAATATCTCATTAACTCTTAGCCATTCACAAAGAGATCAATATATCAAGTATTATTTTTCTCAAATCTCGAAGTGATCAAGAGGTGATCTTCTTCAAGATAAACTCCAAATACCGAAGTGCTTCTCAATGATTTTGGTGATCAAATACATCACAATTAGAAGGTCCGCATTATCCTACGGTCGAGAATCATGCAGTTAATGACACTCAAATTACGAAAAGATTTAACAGAGAAGAATTAAAAAAATACACAGAATTGTATCCATAACCTTGATAAATAAAATTATTTTATAAATTTATTTTGTGTTTGCCGTTTATTTTTCATACTTCGATAAAATTTATTGCAAACAAGGGAAAACCACATAAATAAGCCAAATATAGGCACTACTTACCAACAATTAAAGTTGGATTTCAAGCTTATTTAATTGATATCATCCCACCCTATGAAAAGATTAAGGAACTTGGTCCCATTTTATTAAAACAACAAACAACTAAATTATTAATTGGTCTTTTGTTAGCTCTCAATTAAATGCTCCACAGTCTCTACGAATATTTCCATTCTTGCCGGTCTTCACACCAACTCGGCCCAATTTAGTCATCGCATTCACGAATGCGGTTTCGAAAGCTTTGGAATTGCTGGCCCACAAATTAACAGTACCCTTGGACCGTTGGTCTGTGAATAAAACTTGATCGGACGTGAATAGGCCCATTCCTTTTTGCAGGTTTTGGAAGTAGATATTGTCAAAGACCCTGGGTGTAATTGGATCCATGTTGATGGCTATCCTTGGGTCCACACCTTTTGGACACATTTGTTGTAGTTGGGCTGCATATGCCTTGTTTAGGGTTGGGTCCACTGGGTTTTTAGGGCTAAAGTTGTAAATTCGGTTGGAGAATTTGTTGCAGTGCGAAAATCCAACAGTATGGGCCGCTGCATAATAAAATCATAAAAATATAAGCGAACTTAGAATTTTAAATTTTTTGATTTTTTTTTATTTTAGAACCATGACTTCAAATACTAATAATTGATTTCTAAATAATATATGTCCACATGTAATATAAATTTTAAAACAAAGACATCGTTTAAGCAAAAGTTATTGAAATTGATCGAACTCATGTTTGAGCTTCTACCTCCGTCCCTCACTACTAAAAAATCACTATTTTTTTATTGAAAATTTTCACCGAAAAATATTAAGTGGCTATTCCCACTGATATCGGTGAGAAACGAAAAAATAATAGTGTTTTCACATGAAAGAATAATTTTGTAAATGGTCATCCAATGAAGTGTTCATTACAAAAAAGTTTATAAAACTAATTTTGTAACAAATTTTCATACATCAAATGTCCTTATAGTTTGCATAAAATGTAAAATAATTGATAATTCAACAACCTTTCTTCAGAAATTATAACTAAAACTGTCATACAGTAATATAGAATTGTCAAATGAAGAAGTGATAGCACTTGTGTTGTGATGTGGATATGACTTTGCTACATTAATGACATGCTAGTCCATATTATAATCTTTTATCGGGATATGACTTTGCTACATTAATGACATGCTAGTCCATATTATAATCTTTTATCGTATTATTTTTATGTAAAATATGAGGATATATAATTCATGTACTTTTTATTAAAAAGATTTGACTCTAATATTAATTTGCTATAAAAGATACACTTACTTCGAAGGACTATTTGTGAAATTAACACGTAATCGGTATATATAATATGATGCTTTTTAGTTTTATTTATATTTAAATTAAATGATAATTAATAAAAAATTTTTTTATATATAATTAAAATATTCAAATTAATTTTTTAAATTTAAATTTAAGATTCAAAACCTAATATTGTTAAAGTTTCTAATTCAACGTTAAGTTAATATTAACTAAATATTATTTAATCACCTTAGTTTCTAATTAAAATACTGGTTATTTTATAGAGGTGAGTGGGACTATATAATATGGACGCCATATTTCATCTTGCATGTGTTTTACGAGTAAGACTGTATGAGAAAGAGACGGCTGTAAGTGGAGTCCTAATTGGCACCATTGACTACAATAAGAACCTCTAATTTTGTTCAAAAATATAAATATAGAAAATTATTTAAAATTATAAATTTTTCTTTATATGTATGTATATATATGAAAAAATTTGAATTTGAATTTAATCCAATAAAATGAAACGAATAAAATATTAGAAAATTACCGGAGAGGGCGATCATATCGGCTTGATTTAGACCATGAGACGCAAACATGGCATTGAGTTGATCCAAATTGAAAGTAGGTTTAGGGAGTTTGCCTTCCACGTTTGAAGCTTTTGATGTGAACCCATCTAGCCTTCCCAATTCCACTGCATACCTTGGTCCACCGGACTGCACGCATGTATCGTATAAGTTATGAGTTTAAGTTTTATGTCTTGACGTTATTGATAATATATAAAAATAATTATGTTCTCAATCATTTATTCGTTGGGACCATTCATATGAATTGTCACTCATCAAGTCATTTGATTTATGTTCATCTCGTATTAATAAGTAAAAATAAGAAATATTAGATGTACGGACCAGTTGAATGACATCTCGAGTGGCTATGGCGAGAATGTCCGCACAAGAAACTTTATTTTTACAGCTTGCAATCGCATCAACGGCTGCTTTTGCTTTGATAACTGTGTCAAATCCATCTCCGGCCAATGAAAGATTATCCGGGTGATCTTTTTCTGCTTTATTCCCCGGCGTTGATGCTATTATCACCGAAGCATCACAACCCTACATCGACATTAAAAAAAAAGCATATAAGATGACATTTATACAACCCAACACGCTATTGCTGGGATGTGTAGAGCGTGTATAATATAACACGAGGCCCGACATTTCTAGCAAAGAAATGGAGCTTTGAACGATATTATGACACCAGACATGAGATTAGTGACAAGAATTTAATGAGATGTGTCTCGTCCTAGTACTTTGTTAGGAAAAAAGAGAATTTTGGACATAATTTTAACCTCAAAAGTTAAATCACGCGATAAAAAGAATTGTTCAAAACCATATATAGAGATATCAGTTCATTTCCTCAACTAATATGAGACGTTTACCTCAACAAAGCAATCGTGGAAGAAGAGACGGAGGACAGCGGGGACTGTGACAAACGTTTGCTGGAATTTCTGATTAACGACATTGCGCACAATGGATTCAACATTAGGACATGTTTGGGCATAAAAGTTGGTGTTGAGTTGAGCAGCAACTAAGTCTGCCATGAAAATAGTTGAAATTGACAAAATTGATATAATAAGAATTTGTAAACGACCCATTTCTATAAGAACAACAATATATTAATATTGGAAATTAATTGAAGGTGGAGAGAAAGGGATAACAAATTGGTTTACAAATCTTGAATTTATATATAAGGTGAAGGAGAGTCACTATAGAAACCAGTTGGCTAAAGAATCTTTCTGACTACAAAAGTAGTTGAGCTTTTAAAAGAAATTGCAAGTCAGTCTTTTGTGAATGAGACAGAAACTTGGGGATTGTTTATTAGCCGCCTTAAATTTGTTTTTTTTTTGCCTTCTCATACCTTATGTGCTGCTCTTTTAGTAAATTTAATTAAGTGAACATTTGGTTAAAATATGAAATAGAATATTAATGATGTCCAAGAAATTAATAGAAATTCAATAAAATAAACTTGTGAAGATTTGAGAACATTTAGTACTGTGGACTCCATACCCATAATTGGCTTGAGCCTATTCGCCGTGATATTTAGGCTAAAGTTATTCTGATGGATCAAGTTTGAACTTTGTGTGGTGGAGAAAGTTCTGGCTAATAATCTTTTGATCAAATAGTTAAATCGATACCTGTATTTGTATCGGATTGTGTTTTCAATTACTAAATTTATAGATTTTCATATGAATTAAACACCTCAATTTGATTAAAAATCAAGTGTTTCATATGTTTTTGACCGTTAACCAAACATAAATTATTTATTCTTTTTTTTTTTTAAATCCCAGGGAAGTCTATGTGATGTTAATTGGGCCAATTTGAATAAAGAGCAATAGATATGTATTAATGAAAGAAAACAAATATACACAACATGTAAGAAAACAAATATACACAAAACAAACCACTATCATCGTACATCTAAGGGCATTTAGGTGTTGCAACAGTTCGTCCATAGCCCTATCTATCTATCTAAGCACATGTATGATTACGAGACCTTGATATTGATGGTGAAATTGTTCTCACTTTACTTTTTTTCTCGTAATAATTGGTTAATGGATTCAAATGAGTTTATGATTCGTCTATTGAATTAGGTGTAGTTGCCATCATGGCTTAGAAAATTTTAGATCACGACAATCACATATTGCAAGGGTCAACTCCTAGTCAACTCAGGATTCCTTCTTCGTTGTCGCGTACCACAGCACATGTTCGCAATGGTCAATAGCTTGACCCTCTGCGTCTGCAGATGGTCTCAGTCTTACCAACTTGTGAGCCCCATCCCACTATATTCATCATGATCATGCCACTTGATTAGTCCGCGATCGCGTACACCAAAAGTTTCAACTACTGATTAAAAGTGGCAAACTTGTCCAATTCCACCCCGAGCCCCTCATGTCCCAGCCCCAGCCATACCAACAAGTTCCAAAATATAATATCAACTTAAGCAAGGGCTCGAAACAAGAATTGAAAATCCGCTACATTACTAGACCTAGCGCGTTCTTGCCATATTTGGTACTGTCACATTCACGCCAACACTTCTTTTTCTTCATGTGTGGCACAATAGTCACTTTGTAGTGTCGTTAGGGTATGTCCCTGTTTTCCACTGAGAAGATATTGATGTGGTGGGCTGTCATTGCTCTGGCTCGACATACACTTCAAGCTTCCAATATTCACTCCTTGCACCTAAATAACGTCGTAGAGCCATCAAGGCCCAAGGTTTTAGGGTTTTTCACTTTGCTTCTTATTTGTTCAATTTTGTTTCTATAATGCTTCAATTCTATTTTTAAGCTCCCTTAACCAAGTACAAAATCAATAATTAGTCAAAGTAGGGCATACTTAACACTCAAATTACATTTTTTAAAAATGAAGAAGTTAAAGATAAGGTGCAATTGATATTAAAACATAAACATAGATGCCCAACATAAGATTCCAAAAGTACTATTTTTTTTTGTCAAGTGGTAACTCACAAGGATTGACATATGGCAGACACTGCACCATTACATTAAGGTTAAATTAATGAAAAACAATACTTGGTCTTGTTTCGAGAAAAATCTCGGATTCTCTTTGTTTTTGTGCCCTTTATCGGAATAATTGCTTGCTGCTAGGTATAGAGGAAGAAATGTTAGGTCAATGATTCCTCAACTTAGATCTTGGATACTACACATAAAAAATAGATATTGGGCTAACTCAATCTCGAAAGTTAACTTGTGGGGAAAAGATTATTTAAATCTATATAAAGAGATCACTCACCTCGTTGATCATCAATGTGAGATTTTTTTTCATAAAATATCTCACCTCATGCCCATGACTGGATCGGACATCTAATGCACGGGGCAATTTAATTTGAGCACATCATCGGGTGAGATGGATCCTGCTCTGACACTATGTAAAGAAATGGATCTTAGCTTGGACCTAACGCAACCCTAAAAGCTAGTTTCTGAGGAGAGGATTGTCCAAATTTATTTAAAAAGACACTAATCTCATTAACCACCGACACAAAGCTTTTTCCTTCTTCAACACCATATATATTTTTATACTTGCTGTTGATTTGTTAAGGAACTAAACAAGATTGATCTTCAAAATGTCTGTTGGATTGTCAAATGAACATTATGATAAACATGTTGGATCCGTGCATCACGATTCTGCGAATCTCAATTGAGTTGTCAGATTAATTAATCAAATCAACATGTTAAAATGAAGCATCATGATTTCTAGGACAGTGCTTAATTTATTAATTATTTTATGGACTCATTTCAAATGTTCTCTTTTAGCTACTTAATTACTCTTAATATTCACTTTGCTGTAATTCAGATGAAGGTGTAGTGGTGGCAAAATTAGCTTCGGAAAACAAAATTCGCCAAGTTTGTTTAAGTTTAGATTGGTTATTGATCTGTTTATTTATTAGTTTAGCTTATTTTAGTTTAATTCATAAATATTTTTTGTTGATTTGTAACCCAGATTGATTAATGAAATTTTTTGTTAAAATATTTTTAATTTTTTTTTTTTTTATTTGATACGTCATATATAACCGTAACTTTTAAAAAATAATTTTAGTAGGTACTTA
>JACEIK010001275.1:258822-278719 GCA_018107945.1 Datura stramonium
CTTTCGAATAACACATCAAAAAATACACTAAATAATCAAAATACTATTACCGTGATAAGCAAACACGTTGACGGAGATGTGCCTGCTATTCACTCCTATATATATAAGTAATAATAATAATATATTGGTACACAAATAGTCCTTCAAGTATGTAAAACTGGTGCAATTTTAGATCTCAATCGAACTATATTTATCTTTTATTTGTTGAATCTATCAGGGGTTGTTTAATTAAAATCCAGTGACATTAAATGGTTAAGATAACTATATTCGTCTATAATTTTTTTAAATCTATCAGGAGTTGTTTAAAATCCAGTGATATTAAATGGTCAAGATAACTATAAGGTTTCTTTTGATCAGACACAAAATTTTAAAAAGAAAGAAAGTCATTTAGAATTTATGGTCTTAAATATGTCATATAAATATTCATGAATATAAAAATATGTCATTTATGTACAAATAATAGATTTCCAATCGAATTAAATATAGTGGTGCAGAATCCCGATGTCAAAGTGTCTGATAAAATGTCACATTGAAATTTAGCTTATTGGACTTAGAACTTTTTACGAAAGTATTATAAAATAAAATTGTGCGGAAATTGAATAGAGACCTCATGAATACAAGTGCCAGATACAACTAATAACGCCATAAATTCAACCATCCGAGTCTAACCTTAGACGGACACCCTCCTAGCTGCAATGAAGGTTACCAACCTTAGGCGGACACCCTCCTAATTGCAATCAAGGTTGCCGACCTAGGCAAGGGCCTTCCTAAAAACATAATTGTAAAAGAATATCTTTGTATAACGAGTATGTTTTTGTTTTACAAAGATATAAACTAGAATTGTAAGGGACAATCAGTGAAGGGAACCCCTTCAAAAATTAGGGTATGCCACTAATTGTAATAAGCACATGGTATTCTTTAGTAAAAAGCGAAAGAATAGTTCCTATGTGCTCACTACATGTCCGCGTGAAATTTCACCACTACGCTTGTGCTAGCATTTTATATGTAACAAGAATTTTGGGCTTATTTTGATTGAAAGTAGTGGCGTAGCCACATGTAATAGAAGATAGTCAGTCGAATATTTTTTGCTGAAAAATTACACTAAGTAATTAAAAAATCATGCAAAAATATATAGATCTAAAGTTTATATATATATACTTGAACTTCTTTAAAAAAATTTAAAAATTTTTGATTTCACCATCAATCGAAATTCTACATTTTAAATAGAAGAAGGGCTTTGTTGCTCTGTCTTCTTCATCGTTATATTATCTTCTAAAGAAAAGTAGTGCCATCTTCAATATTAAGATCAACAAAGTTGTCTCACCAATAAGATTTGATTAATTTACAAGCACATGAGCTGCTCAACGAAATGTTACATAGAAGATTAGCTTTGGCTTTTGCTACTTTTCGGGAAAAGGGTTGAATTTACCCTTTTATTTTTATTTATTAGTTAATTTTGTCTTTTATTATATTATTTGATTAAATATATCCTTATCGTTAAGAAACTTAATAAATATACCCTTCCATTTAATGGTTGTCCATCATGATGTTTCTTAAAATCACATGTGACCCGACATTTAAGTGAAGTAGATGTCACGTGACATGTTACCTTACCACCAGATTTCATTATCCAAAATTCACTATATTTTAAAATAATTTTAAATTTTTTCTTTTGAATTTTTGTATTCAAAGCTTTTCTTTTTCCATAAATAATATTTGGTATATTAATTCCTAATCTAACTTAAAATTTCTCAAAAATTAGGATCTTTAGTAAACTAAGACAAAACTTTGAGGATCAATGTTTCTTTCCACAACAATCAAAAACTCAAAAACTCAAAGATAGTTTGAAAGGAAAAGGGTTAGATTTTTTAAAGCTTTCAACTCGAATGAGTCTAGGTTTAGGATCAAAATTTCTTTTTGCCATGTCATTTGTATAAATAACACTTTTCTAACTCATCCAAATTGTAGTTTGAATGATGAAAGTGGTGAGGGGTCTTTATATAAAACTTCCATTTTCCAGATTTTGAGTTGAAAAATGACGTGGGATAAATTTCGAATCAAAATTCATTTAGTCTTATTTGAAATCTAAATATTCCACACTCAAAATAAAAAATAAAAAAAGAAAAAAAAGTGAAAATTATCATTTCTCTTTAGAAAAGAAGAAAAATACACTCAGTTATTTGCATGAAAAAGGTGACCAAACACTTGAACGGCAGAAAGACAATGAATCTTTGCTGGAAATAGAGCTTGATCTATGGTTTGATGTGGAAAGGGCGTCGACGTGGAGTTCTGTTAGGATTTAGTCTATATAGGGGGTTCTTGGTGAATGAACGAATCATTGTTATTGGGGAGGGATCTTCAAGCCTTTAAATGACAGAACTCCTCAATTGTAATTTTTGAGGAAATTTAAGTTAGATTTGGGATTAATATATAAATATTATTAATGAAAAAGAAAAGCTTCGGATATAAAAAAAATTTTAAAAGAAAAATTAAAAATTATTTTAAAATATAATAAATTTCTAGATAATGAGATCTGGGGGTGAGATGACATGCCATATGACATCTACCTCACCCAATTGTCAGACCACGTGTGATTTTAAAAAATCATGATAGACAACCGTTAAATAGAGGACTATATTTGTTAAATTTCATAACGATAGCGATATATTCAGCCAAATAATATAACAAAGAACAAAGTTAATTAATAAATAAAAATAGATGAATAAATTTGACCCCTTTTCCCTGCAAATATCCCAACTTTTAACATCAAAATATGGTACCAAATTGGGCAGAACACCGTTTTAGACTTCACATGCATATGCTTATTAATCCAATTATCTACAAAGAGAGAAAAGATACTATTCTGACCAAGTCCAATAAGGACTTACCTCACTCGAATCCATCTATTGGGTGCTTATACTGGTGGTCAATTCTTGGTTAAACTTTTAGACATGTTTTATATTGAACTTACGTCGAGCCGGACATAAGTTCTTTAATGATGCGAAATATAATTTATGAAATATTATCATGTAATTAAATTATTTATCTTGAAAGTGAAAATTAGAGACCAACATAAAATGGAAATGGAAGTGCCAATGACCCATTGAATACAACTACCTCCTTCCCTTACGTGGTTTTGTATCCTGAGTACCCAACCCACTAAATACTAAAACATACCAATAAACTATACTTTTATCCCCTTCTGTTTATGGAACCTGTGGTTACATCAAATTTCCAATATCTTCAAGCGCCAACCTTCTCTGCATATAGCTTCAATTGTTCACACAGCAGCAGAGTATCTAAAATAGTCACTAACAGTAAACCCAATGTAATTGAACCACGTTCAGTCGATAAGCAAATAATAAAATAATTAAATATTAATTTAAGGGACTAATTTTAGTACCTTAATATCTCTAATTATATCTAAATAGCTAGTGACACGTTTCTTAACTCAACACCTTGAGCCAGAAACTAACACAACCCCTTGAACAAATTATCAAAACTCACAGAGCTAATTCTCACTTTCTCTCGGCAATTGCTTTAAGAAGTATTCAGTGTATGTCTCTCTGGCAATCATTAATAATTTCAATCATGGATCGTATATAGGTTTGTTAAGCTCCTTGAGTAATTTGTGTCCTCTTCTGATACAACTTACTACTTACACGTCACATGATATAGTCCTTGTCCAACTCTAATTCAATTTGCTGCTTTGTAGGTCTTGGTAGGAAACTATCTAACCAATGTCCTCTTATCATGTTGCGCATAGATTAAGCTTGTCCAATATGCATAGAACTTCTCCTTTCCTTGTTTGAGTCTGAGTCTATGTCCTCGCCTTCATGCACCTGCACATCAAGGGAATGCATCCAACTGAGGGTAATGAACCTGGTTCATTTTGTCAGTTATAAAAACTTTATCAACATTATTAGTCATCAAAATTTCAACTTAACAAATTCCCTTTTTTTGATGATGACAAATAATGCATGTTGGAGTACCTATCACACTTAACTTTCCCCCTTTTGATATCATTGAAAAGTTTTTAGACAAAGAACCTATCAAGTTTCAAGCATGTGCAATAATTAACTAATCCATGGCCACTGGGGAAATACTTATCAGAACATGCTTTAAACAACTAAAACCGCCTAGATAAGCTGATGATATTAGCCATCTAATAATCACACAGGGTTAGACATATGAGAAGAATGAGATAAGCCAGTGACATATCAACACCAAAACATAACATTCAATTTGTAATCCTATTACAACTACATAGATGATCAGAGAGGAGTGAAGCAAAAGAATAAAATCAAGACGATAACAAGATGACTAAAACATTAAAATGGACTAGGAAGGACTCTTACGAGGGAGGTGTGGTGTTCTTCTCCACCAAAGAAAGAAGCTTATCAATTCTGTTGTTGTGAAAGATTTGATCTTGAAGCATTCTTTCTTTGAGTTTGGAGATATCTTCATTAGCACTAGCCATATCAGCTTTAAGCTATGCATTTTCTCTTTCTAAGATATTGCCACACGTGCACTTGCATTTTGTAGATCAAGGATCATCTGAGTCACAGGACTTTTTCCCTTTGAACCTGGTATAGTCTGCAGAAAATCGCACTCCACCAAAGTTTTCCTATCTAGTAACTCCTTCTTCGAACTTATCTTCCCCTCAGAGACAGGAACCCAATTTTCCTCAAAGATTTTGGTCAAAAAGAACCCATATGCTAAACCATGAGATCCCTTCTCCGAGTTTATAACTCGTGCCATATGCCTAATTATTAAGAGAGAAAGATTCACCTTTTGATTGATATCCATCATTTCCATCAGTCTTAAGCCTCCAAGGTTGCAACGAGAGATCTCATAATGCCTTTATGTTCTTGGAAGAAAGCACTGGTTCACCAATTCATAGAGAAACTTGTGATCAAGGATCATGTCCCCTTTCAGAATTATCCAAAATCCCATAGTTACCCTTCCTTGAGTGAACTTTTTTGTAACAGAGTTCCCTGGTTCTTTCCCTATCATGCTCAGCGTATCCTCTATTAAGCACCTGCAGAATTTCACCAACCACTCTTTTTGTGAATTTAACCTTACTCTATTCACCATTGATTTTACTTCTCCATCTGCCATCACCTCAAGATTGATATAGAACTCCACAACTTCTGACTCATGCACTCGAGGCAAATGACATAAGAACAGATAGTCCCACCCTTAAAACTTTAGTTTCTCGATCAACCATGTCATACCAGGTTTAAAAGCTACAGACTCATACATAACTCTTCTGCTCAAGACTTTCTGTGAACCAAAATATCTTCTTTACCTAGGCGAGAAATTTTTCAACATTCTTATTTGTTTTGGATGCAATCATGACTGATGAATTAGACCCAGACACATTTGAAGTACATGTCCTTTTCCTCGTAGATGATGATAGTGCTGGTTCCTAAGAGTCTGGAACAGATTAGGAGGGGCTATGCTCCTCATCACTACTTTCATCTAACTCAATTGTATCTAGGATCCTCCGATGTCCATCACCATCTCTAGTGTCCTACTTCTTCTTTTTATACATCTTCGCCTCCCTTAATTTCCACTCTCCTTCTCAAAGTTCCTCTTGTTCTGGGTCTCTTAGAAGGAGACGGCTTCAAAGAAATATGTTTCCTTGTTTAGGTCATTTTCTTGGTTTTGAGTTTCTTCCATTTTACACTTAGAGGTATATTATCCTCCTCATCATCTTCTTTTGACTCAGTTGTGTCTTCCACAATTTGTAACTCGTCCTTGTCAAGCCCTGATTTTTTTACTACAGTTTTACCCCTTTTCTCTCCCAAATTATTTCCTTGTCCTTCACCTGCAGTTTCCATGGGGATTTCGATATTTGGACTCTCTGTGGATGATGGAACTTGAGAGGGGAAATATTTTTTTGAGTTGAACCTGGTAGTCTCAATCACTAAAGGACTTTCAATGAGGTTTGATGCTTGAGTAGGAAGTTACCCCTAGGGTGTATGAAGGAAAATTTTTGGAGAGTGCATCTTCTTCGTCTGAGTAATCGACTAATGATGGTTTCGAGGACGAGGAATCCATTGAAGTTGAATTGAAGGTCAAGAGATATAGGGAAAAATAGTGAAGATGATTAGACTTTAGGAAGGAAAAACAGATTTTGGATTTTTGAAGAAACAATGATGATGAAACTCTGGGTTTAAAAGATTAACTAGGGAAGTGGGAAATATTACTAGGTCAGGCCTTAATTACCTGTCAAAAACAAATTTTGGATGATGGAAGAAGTGGGTATTGCTTTCCCGCCCTTTTTTAAAAAAAAGTAAACTGGTTGACAAGGAAATATGCACAAGGACTATTTCTTAAGAAGGATTTTAGATGGACCAGGTTTATCATATTAGTGGTCATAATTATAGCTACAATTTAAATACATTTGTAAAAGAGAGAGCATATTCCACCTTGCTTATGGAGGTACCTGGTACCTCATGTCTTTCTTCCCTTATGTCCTTTCCATTTTGTAATATTTAGAAAATAAGGTTAACATCATCAATCCCTAGATGGTCCAACTGTAGCATACCTGAGGTGCATATCTAATTAAAGATACAAGGCTGGATTAGTAAATTCAATGCTGAGAAACATGATAAGCATAAAAATAAACTATACTCTAGTCAAAAGAAAGGAGATGTAGTGGATAGAGTCAATTGAGTTTAATGGGTCCAAGTTCCACATGAATTCTTTCGTATAGTTCTCTTCCCAATGCTTGTATAAATATGTCAACCACTTGATCCTCAGTCTTATGAAATTCCATTGAAATATTTCTCTTTTCAACATTGTCCATCAGAAAGTGGTGTCGTACATCAATATGCTAGGTTCTTTTGTGATAGATCAGGTTCTTTGCCATATTTATTGCACTAATATTGTCACACATGATGGAAATGCACTCAATTTCAATATGATAATCTTTCAATTTTTGTTTAATTCATAGAAACTGGGCACAACAAGATGCAACCACTATGTATTCTACTTAGTAGTGGAGAGTGTGACTAAATTTTTCTTCTTAGTAGCCCATGATATTAAGCATGGTCCCTAGAAGTGTGACATTTCAGATGTACTTTTTCTATCTAACAGAAATCCTGCATAGTCTGCATCTGCATATCCAATGAGTTTGAACGAGTTACTGATAGGATACAATAGAAGCAGGTCCATTGTTCCCTTAAGATATCCCAAAATTCGTTTAACAGCCTTCATGTGAGATTCTTTAGGATTTGATTGAAATCTGGCACATAAGCCTACACTAAAGACTATATCAGGTCTGTCGGAGGTTAGATAGAGCAATGAACCAATCATTCCCATATCTACTTTGTTTCCTCAACCCTTGGTCCAAATTCATCAGTGTTTAATCGAGTGATTGTTGCAATGGGAGTATTTGTTTTTGGAGTTCTCCATCTCATATTTGTTCAGTAATTCCTTAATATATTTCTTTTAATGAATTGAAGTACCTTCTTTCATTTGCTTGATTTGTAATCCCAAGAAGTAATTCAAAATTTTCTATTATGCTTATCTCAAATTTATTACTCATGATTTTTGCAAAATCTCTACAAAAGTCTTCATTAGTGGCCCTAAAGATGATATCAACAACATATACTTGGACAACCAGTATGTTGTTCCCCCTTTTTCTAAGGAATAGGGTATTGTCAATTTTCCTCTAAATCATGTGAAATGCAATCCATAATGTTTGTTGTTGTATTTCCACTATCTAGTGATCATGTTGATACTTGTTTTCTTAAAAGTGAATTAACCCCTAATTCAGTATGTGTAGTAACTAGGGTCCTCCATTTTTGTATAGACATAATGTTGCTTGACTCTATCAATATTGGAAATTCCATGATGTTATTATCATTTGAATTCTCAGTCAGTTTCATGCAAGTTCAAACTCAGTCAGAGAGTTAGTATTTTCAGTGTCTTTCAGTAATGTCAGCTAATCAGTTTGACTATAGTCAGTTCTTGAGGTGTCAGTATTGCCTCCGAGTTATCAGATCTCAGTTATCAGTTATCATATATCAGTTAGTTTTGTAGATGGTTATGACGCTTCTAGAGCTCTGACCAGTCTTAGAACACCAGTTATAGTTATTTGGTCTGATAAGACTCTCAGGGTACTTCCAGATAAGTATTCCTGATTTATTCTTGGGCCCCATCTTCGAGCTATCAGCTTAGTAGTCAATTTAGTATTATCCAATGGGAGTAGTATTTAGCAGCGAGCAGACCGAGGTTTAAGCACAAACAGGTTCCCATAACTACGTTGCCACTATAGGTTATTGGCCCATCCGGCCCCAGATTTGTGATCACCCAGTTCATGCCTTTATACCCCAACAAGGTATATTGGGTCCTATCAATGAAGCGTATATATCGAATTCCACGTTTAGATCACGTCGTTATATATCGGTTATAGACTCTCCCATTTGTCAGTTCGTTTAGTTCATTTTAGTATCTCAGTTCCAGGACATGTTTATGACCATTAGCCAGGGTCATTAATGACCATATCAGTTATAGTTTTGTTTTATCAGTTTGCAGATTTCAGTTGGTCATTTCATGTTATTTCAGCACAGTTACTTATTTTTTTCATGTTTATTGTATCTCTCACTTACTCAGTACATTCAAAGTACTGATGCAAACTTTTCATGTTGTATCATATCATGATGCAGGCGCAAGTTATCAGTCCTAGCATCATCAGTAGTTCCCTCAAACGATATCAGCAACAGCATTTGGTGAGTCCTCATCTTCTGAGGACGATATTTATTTTCAGTTAGTTCTTTTTAGTCAGATTCTAGAGTTAGCTGGGGGATTGTCTCAGCAACTCATCATTTAGTAGTTTTCTTTCAGAAATTGACATAGATATTTAGAATTGTTTTTCAGATGTATTGACTTTTGTCAAATCAGTTTTCTTATATTGATTTTAGTTATATAAAGCTTTCACTTATGTTTACTTAGTTTACCAGTGTAATGATAGACCATGGGTTAGCTTGGGGTCACTTGTGGCACCAAGTACCATGTCTCATCTAGGGTATAGACTCGAGTCGTGACAAAAATGGTATCAGAGCCCTACATTTAGAGTATACTAGGATGTCTGAAAGCCGCGTCAAGTAGAGTCCTTTTCATGGGTGTGAAACGCGTCACACCTATGATGGGGAGGCTACAAGATGTTATTAGGAAAACTTCCTTTTTGTTCATAGTCCTTATCGTATGATGAAGTTCAATTCCAGAAACGTTCTCCTAACTCATGCTCTATTTCATTTTAGTAAAACTATGCCTCCAAAATGAGGAAACGGAAGGAGGGATGACAATGCCAACCGACCTGTCCCACCAGCTCCAGCAGTCCCTTAGGACGACCAAGTTTGCTCAGCAGAATTCAAAGCGGCAATCCAGCTGCTAGCTCAAACGGTGACTAACAAGGTGTACTAGCAGGTGGTTTCGGTGAACACAAATGGGTCTGCAATAGCTGCTAGGGTTTGGGACTTCACCCAAATGAACCCTCCAGCTTTTCATGGATCCAATGTGGGAGAGGACCCATAGGATTTTATAGATGAGGTGCGGAAGATCACCCGATTATGGGTGTTAGCTCTGCAGAGAGTGCTGATATGACCGCCTACCAATTGAAAGGGGTGGCTCCAATTTGGTATGATCAGTGGAAGGAAGTGAGACCAGCAACAGCATAACCAGTAGAGTGGGAAGAGTTTACCACAACATTTCTAGACAGATTCTTCCCCCAAGAGTTGAGGAAGGCTAAGGTCGCAGAGTTCATGAACTTAAAGCAGGGTAACAGAACCGTGGAGGAATATGCATTGGAGTTCACACGGTTGTCCAGGTATGCTACAGATATGGTAGCCGAGCCAAGGGAATGCATGCTCAAATTCATCAACAGAGTATCAAACTTGGTATTTAACGAGTACAGGACCGCGATGCTCATAAAGGATATTGACCTCTCTAGCCTCATCGTTCATGCCAAGCAGATTGAGGAAGAAAGTTGAAAGATATGGAGTGGGAGAACAAGCGGGTTAGAATGGGTTAGTCAGATTATGGCCACTAGAGGTCTGGCGGCAGTAGCCGCCTATAGAAGCAGCAATAGCAGAGCACTCCAACACCCACCTCAGCCAGCGCCCCTTCTTTCCGGTCCTGCAAGGATTAGAAGGGTGGAGCATATGGTTCTCAGTCCTAGAGTTATAGTGCCAGCAAAAATTACCTAGCTTGTCCTAAGTGTGGCAGGAACCATCTAGGTGAATGCCTCCAAGGCAAAGAGGGTTTTTTTGGATGTAGACAGCTAGGGCACCAGCTAAAGGACTGTTCGTTAGCGGGAAGGGGGAAATCACAGCCTACCACTTTAGTAGCTTCAGCAGGCTGTCCAGCTAGAAGGAACCTAAATAGCCCGTCATACCAAGCTCTTGGAGCTTGTTTGAGCCTATATTAAGCCTTGTTCAGTTTGTCCACATGATCTGATTTCTCATGATCCTCAAACTCAGGTGGTTGCTTCACGCCTAGTTTTTTTTCAAGTGATAACTTGCAAGGATTGTCATATGGCAGACACACACCATTACATCAAGGTTAAATTAATGAAAAAATTACTTCGTCTTGTTATAGAAAAGATCAACTAATTCTCTTTGGTTTTGTGCCACTCACCAAAATAATTTCTTGCTACTAGGTGTAGAGGAAGAAATATTAGTTCAATGATTCCTCAACTTAAATCTTGGATAGAGCACTCCTATTTATAATACTAGTGAATTAAATTACAGTAGGATTACAAAATTTATTCCAATATAAATTCAACAATAATCCTAACTAAACATGAATTAAATAACTATCAAATATCAAATACTAAATGATTTTAGATTATTAATATTAATTTAGTTCCAACACTTTAAAATATAAAATCACTGTCAATTGTGTGTTTGACCTCTTTGGCTATATCTATAAAATAAGACTTGCAATCAAATCTACAACGACATTGAGTTGTTCCGGCTCCTGATTCTTCACAAAATGCAGAAATAATAGCAACTTTATATTGTTTGGTGCAAAGCTTGAAGCAGCCCTGATCAGATCCAAAGATGCACTGATTTACTCCTGTGTAGCCATTGCATATTTTCAGATCGTCTAATGAGATAGTTCTCCCATCTATATGGGAAAAAAAATCGTGCTGAATTAAAATCAGATAAATAAATTATAACAATAAAAATAATAAAGATGAAAAGTCAAAAATCGAAAAATGCAATAACTAGTTGTTACTTGATTTCTAAGATATTGTGAAATATTTGATAACTCTTTTGTGTGACGATTTCATCCCTAACTGAATGGGAAAATGAATAGGTAAAAGTAGTACCTGATACAAATGTAAGAAGACAAATAATAATAGAAAACAAAGATAATTGAAAGAATTTCATCTTTCGATGCAGTCTAAAAATATTTATAGTGATTATGAGTTTCTTTTGATAATGTTTCTTGAATATATATAAAATTTATAGGAGTAAGTTGATTGTAAAATAACCAAAAATTTTAAATATGGCAATAAAATCTAGAGGTTTTAGTCTACTTATTTATTTCTCTCACTTAAATTTTAGTAAATCATTATTAATGAGTCTAAAGACTTGGTTGTCTTAGAATGAATTTTTCATTATCAACTAATCTTTCAATGATATGGGAAAAAAATTCCGTTGAGAGACATTATAGCTTATTTGAACAAAATTTTAAAATAAGATTATTTTTAAAAATATTTTTTAAAAAAAATTTTGGTGAGAAGAAATTTGTGTCTGGTCAATAAATTTAAAAAATTATTTTGAGCAGTAATTAGTGTTTGACCAAATTTATTAAAAGTGATTCTAAGTGTTTTTTTAAAAAAAAAAATATTTCGGAGAAAAACTACTTTTTTAACTTTTGAAAAGTAATTTCTGATGCTCCACAAGAGCATTTATTTTCTTTTAAAAGTTCCGTCAAACACCTTACTTTTTAAAAATTTGGCTATATGTATAAAATAAGACTAGCAATCAAATGTACAATGATATTGAGTTGTTCCAGCTCCCGATTCTTCACAAAATGCAGATGACACAACCCAAATGGCGGGTCTGCGGACACCTACATCGAGTCTAACTCAATAAAAGAACCTCTTTTTAAACAACATATAAAAATATCAAGATTTCTCATTACTCTTACATAATTCAATCAATTTTTAAATTTACAAATAAGTCCTACCAAAACCACGACTCTCCCAAGATCTAGTCTAGACAGGTGCAAGAGCTCTACTTGAAATACTGACAAAATAAAATGACACAGCTTCGCTTGTCAAGAGAATGCGAAAGCTGATGTTGAGTGTCACCTCGTCAACCATGAAATAAAAAATCATCTGCCACAACCTACATCCAAAAAGGTGTAGTAAGGTAGTATCAGTACACCACACGTATCGATAGACATCATCAGCCTACTATGATTAGTTCACACAACAATATATAATCAACATGAAATTGTCTAACCTTTACTAGCCACAACAAACGTACACAAAAGTTAAATCTAAATCTCGATTAGATCCTCATTTAAGTACACAAACACCTATATGTATACACCCATGTACATGCACTACAATTTTCCTCACACAACTTAACAATCAAATCATCAACTTCCCAATTCCTACACCAGTACCATTGTCTAGCTGCAGTGACTTGATCGCTACTACGATACGGTTGCAGTTACGACACATCCCCTGTAGCGGAATTCCACTTAAATAGTATCTCGACATCACTGATACTTCTCTTCTTCAACTCCTCTTACCCATCATCTGTTACAATTTTCATTACTTAAACCCGCTTCAGTTACTCTATATTCATTCAACTACTCCACAATATTATACTTACGCATGTTATCTTTTATTTAGCCATCGTCAAACTTCAATATGCCATATTATCCCTTGTATTCTCAACTCTGCACCTATTAGTGGAACCATTCTCACAGTCAGGATCAGCCTCGCACGAAACGTTATAGACTCGAATACTTATTACGGAACTAATAACCAGAATCAACCTAACTCAATTATATTAGACTCAATCAAATTCAAACGATCACTCAGGGATCAAGCGTAACAACATCAACATATATTTATCAACAATCATCAAGTAACACAAATAAATTATCAACTATAAAACAATCAATTATGCTAGTAGAGTCATGTCCACACAGGAATATGGATATAAATATATATCTGTACCTCCTTGATCTCCCTCTGTATGCATCTACACCATATTTATATCATCTGCTATCATGCCTATGCAATATCAAAATATCTTATCTCACGTTTGTATCTCTCACATCATATCTGAATCATATCGGTATATCACGTATCACACACACACACATATATATGAATGTCTGTCACACATCTATATATCTGCACACACATGTTAGAGAGTCTTATTTCTGTCCTTTCAGTCATGACCTGTAGGGGATTTTAGAATCCATGTACTGTACTAGCGTAGTACCTGCTCCCACTCATCTGCTTGTCTGGATGCGGATCTCGGACACGAGCCACTTATATCGCAATTTCTCACCCAGATGCACACCTTGGGCATGAGCCACTCATATCACAACTGCTCGCCCAGATGTTCACCTTGGGCACGAGCCACTCATATCCAAGTATCTATACACATACTCAATCGCTAGTCCGGATGCTCACCGTGGACACGAGACTCTCGGCCAAGGGTAAAGGTGTGCTACCCGTTCATCTTTAGCATCTTTCATCATGCTCTCAATCAACCACCATATAGGATGGATCACCAATTCACCTCGATTGTCACAATTTCACTTACAATTCAGGAATAATATTCACAATTCAATCAATTTAGAGTTCACTCAAGCACATTATTAAATCACTACAAAGTTCATCATAATCATTGTCCGAAGACCATCCAAATATATCAGTCAAATCATCGATGCCCACGACCTTGGACACATCCCCGTCCCTCAAGATTGTGAATTATGGCTAAGTTAATTATGGAAATTTAGACATCCTCTATAGATACGCTAAGGTATTATCATACTTATTCTCATATTTATGTATTTCTACGTCATAGTCCATTTTTATTATTTATTGGTTCATCCTTACAAAATTTTGCTATTTGGGGCAATATTCATTGTGACAATCTCATCTATCAAATTCTTCCTAACTCCCGATTACAGCTGCTCACAACAACTCTCTCATCTATCGAAGTTATTAACCCAACAATTCACTACCAATTTTCCACACTAATTCCCATCTTTCCTATTTCGACACTCAATCATACCTATACACATATAGTTTTAAACCACATAGCCGCAAATACATCGCTAGAAATGACCATCTATAATACGCTACCTAGAAAATGTAATCAATAACTTAGCGCCAAGATTTTATCCATACTCATCAATTTATGACCTATTATTATTCCCACTTTTTCCCTTGTTATACCAACTATTTCCCATGCCTCTAATCTTTATTTGCTATGATTTTTATACCAGTCGTTCTCAGTATTAAGACTTTCATTTTACTTATCAATAACATATGAATCATACACACATATATGAGTTACTAATCGAAGTCTAACACAAAGGTAAGTGATAACCTACCTGGGTTCCAAGTCATTGCTAAGAAAACAATGGAGTTCCGTTTCTTTTACCAAGTCTAGCATTTCTTGAAGAATTTCGTTAGGGAAGATGGTGAAGTCTTGCCCTTCTCTAGCCACCCTATTCTTTTTCCCTGCTAGAATAACCAAAATTTATTTTCAGGGCATTTTTAATGACTAATCCTTGTTACAATAGGATCTGGGTTTTAAAAGTGGGAAAAACACGGAGTTTTGGTCCGCGACTTCTGCTATGGCGATGTATACTCTGCTGCAGCGGTCCCGCCATGTCAACGTCGTAGCAGTCCTGTCTTCTGACCCAGAAATTTTTTTAACTCTGTCCCGTTTCATTAACCTACAACAACTACTTCTATTATTACCAGAAATTAAATCAGGCCTGTAAAATTTTTAAATTCTTACGTCAATATTGTCAAGATGCTATAACGATCGGACAGGTCGTTACAACAGAAATAATGACGATCAAATGTACAACAACAACGTTATAGTGCCATCAAGGCCTCAAGTTCTTAGGATTTTTTCACTTTGCTTCTTTTTTATCCAATTTTGTTTCTATAATGCTCCAATTCAATTCTTAAACTTCCTAAACCACAAAATCAATAATTAATCAATGTAGGACATATTTAGCACTCAAATTACATTCTTAAAAAAAAAGTAAAAATAAGGTGCAATTGATGTTAAAACATAAAGATACATGCCAAACATAAGATTCCAAAACTATTTTTTTGTCAAGTGGTAACTCCCAAGGATTGGCATATGACAGACAGACACACCATTACATCAAGGTTAAATTTTATTTTTTTAAAAATACTTGGCCGGCCTTGTTATAGGAAAGATCTCAGATTCTCTTTGTTTTTGTGCCCTTTACCAGAATAATTGCTTGCTGCTAGGTACTGAGGAAGAAATGTTAGGTCAATGATTCCTCAATTTAGATCTTGAATACTATACTTAAACAAATGGATTTTAGGCTTCATTTTAAAAATTAGCTTAGGAGGGAAGTATCCTTCAAGTCCATATAAGAAGATTACTCATCTCATTAATCCCTGATGCGGGACTCTTTTCATTCTTCAACATACAACATCACACCCAGGATTGGACATTTGGTACGTGGGCAATTTAATTTGAGAGTCTATCTTTGGGTGAGATGGATCTATATGATATAAAGAAATGATTAGACATAATTCGATCCCAAAAACTAGTTTGTGAGGAGAGAATTGTCCAAATTCATATAAAAAGACCACTCATCTCATTAATCACCGACACGAAGCTTTTTCCTTCTTCAACACTATATATATTTTTATACTTGCTGTTGATTTGTTAAGGAACTAAACAAGATTGATCTTCAAAATGTCTGTTGAATTGTCAAATGAACATTATGATAAACCTGTTGGATCCGTGCATCACGATTCTGCGAATCTCAATTGAGTTGTCAGATTAATTAATTAACATGTTAAAATGAATCATCATGATTTCTAGGACTGTGCTTAATTTATTATGTTATGAATCATTTCTAATGTTCTTTTTTAAATAGTTAATTGCTCTTTTTTAAGAAATTCGTGAAAAATAATATTTTCTCTAGTCTAATTTATGTGAAGGAATACAACTGACAAAATTATGTTGGGTTTTGAGTGTTTTTCCCTTCCTATGTTGATAAATAAAAGTTCAATTTGGATCAACCCACTTTTAATTATAAGTCCACTATTATGGTGCATATATAAGGCCTCTTTAGGTCATATTTCAGAAATACAAGAGGATAAAATATAGTAGCCAAAGAGAGGAGAAGTGAGATTTTCGCAAAGAATTTTTCAGCCACAACAGCTAGCTTCAAATTGCGATTTTCGCTTTGTTTCTTGTCCGATTGAGCTGATTTTTGGATATGTTATTCCTATCATCTTAATCTTTGTTTCAGAACTGACAGAAGTGAATTTGGAGTCTTGTAGTTTCAGATTTTAATCTGTGAACAGTAGCTGCATTTTTGGGTGATTTTGCTCCTTTCCTTCTCTAGTTTTTTGGTGCTATCTATTTATATTGTTGCTTGATATTTGACACTTGTTAGATGACCATTTTGGATAAAATTCTTATAACTTTTGTTGATTATAGTGGAGCTTTTGGTCCCGTGGTTTTTACTCTTCACACTGGAGAGGTTTTCCACTTAAATTTGGTGTCTTGTGTGGTTGATTTATTTTTGCCTTGTGATATTGATATTTATTGACAATTTCTGCTTCCCATACCTATAAAAAATTATATTTGAGGTCTCCTCTTAGTTCAAATAGATAGACTTGGGTATTCTTCCACTGTTATCCTGTCGTTCACTTTTATTTGTGCTGTGTTTTTTTCCAACAAAGTGGTATCAAAACTTGTGTTTCTTGTTGGTTGTATATTTGAATAATGGAGGCAAATATGAATAAGATGGTGTATTTGAATGGTAGCAACTATCATATTTGGAAAGACAAGATTAAAGATCTTCTATTTATTAAGAAAATGCATTTACCTGTATTTTCTTCTAACAAACCCGAATCTATGAATGATGAGGATTGAGAATTTGAGCACCTACAGGTTTGTGGCTATATTAGACAATGGGTTTAAGATAGTGTCGGAAATCATATTATGAACTAGACACATGCTAGAAGTTTGTAGAATAAACTCGAGATACTTTATGCTTCAAAGACTGGCAAAAACAAGTTGTTCTTGCTAAAACAATTGATGAATATCAGATATAAAGAGGGCAGTCCTATTTCTGATCATATAAATGATTGTCAGGGTGTTCTTGACCAACTGTAGAATGGGTGTAAAATTTGATGAAGAAATACAGGGACTTTGACTTCTTAATACTCTGTCAGACTCTTGGGAAACCCTTCGAGTTTATTTGAATAATTTTGCTCCCAATGGTGTTGTAACTATGAAATATGCTAAAAGTGGTATCTTAAATGAAGAGATGAGAAGAAGATCTCAGGCTTCATCTTTTTCAATTTCACACTCTGATGTTTTGGTTACTGAAGATAGGGGAGAAGAAAGTTCAGGGCTCAGAATGACAGAGATAAAAGTAGAAGCAAGTCAAAGTCTAAGTACAAGAACTTTATGTATGACTATTGCAATAAGAAAGGGCATATCAAGAAATATTGTTACAAGCACAAGAGAAATATGAGACAACAAAAGAAAGATGACGGTAATGAAAATCGTGTTGTTATTGTTGCTAAAGATGATCTTCTTGTTGCATGTGGTGAAAATGCCATTAATCTTGTTTACAGTGAGTCTAGTTGGTTTTTGATTCTGGTGCTACTTCTCATGTCACCCTAAAGAAGGAATTATTTTCTTCTTATATTCCAGGTAATTTTGGAACATTGAAAGTGGAAAATAATGATGAGGTTGAGGTACTTGGCATTGACACAGTTTGTTTGGAAAGTAAAAATGGTTTCAGATTAATTCTTAACAATGTCAAGCATGCTCCAGATGTTCGCTTAAATTTAATTTCTATAAGAAATCTTGACAATGAGGATTATTGTAATACCCTTGCTGGTGACCAGTGGAATCTTACTAAAGGTTAAATGGTGGTGGCTCGAGGTAACAAGTTGTCTAACTTGTACGTATTTTAGGGCTCCATTTCTAGAGGCTCAGTAAATTTGATGGAGAATGATACTTCATCAGAGTTATGGTATAGGAGGCTGAGTCATATGATGAGAAGGGGATTGATAGTTTGGCTAGAAAAAAATTGCTTTCTTGAGTGAAACAAGCAAAGTTGAAGAAGTGTGTTCATTGCTTAGCCGGTAAACAAAAAAGAGTTTCTTTTCAGAGTCATCCTCCTTAAAGAAAGCTTGATTTGATGGATTTGATAAATTTTGATTTGTGTGATCCTTTTAAGGTAAAGTCTCATGGTGGTGCACTTTACTTTGTGACCTTTATTGATGATCATTCTCGCGAACTTTGGGTATTTTCTTTGAAGTCCATGGATCAAGTACTTGATGTGTTCAAGAATTTTCAGACCTTGGTTGAGAGACAAACAGGGAACAAACTGAAATGCATCCTCTTAGACAATAATGGTGAATATATTGGTCCTTTTGATTACTATTGCAGAGAGCAGGGTATTTGACATCAGAAAACTCCTCCAAAGACTCCTCGGTTAAATGGTTTAGCAGAGAGGATGAACATAACTTTAGTTGAGAGGGTAAGATATTTGCTTTCCGATGCTAAGCTGCTATATTCCTTTTGGGCAAAAGCACTTAATACTGCTGCTTATATTATTAATTTATCTCCTACTATTGCTTTGAATGGTGATGTCCCTGACAAAGTTTGGTTTGATAAGAAATCTCTTATGATCACTTTAGAGTCTTTGGGTGTAAAGTCTTTGTGCATGTTACAAAGGATGAAAGATCAAAACTGTATGTTAAAATTAAGCAGTGTATCTTCATTGGTTATGGTCAAGACGAATTTTGCTATCGTTTCTATGATTCAGTTGAGAAGAAACTTGTTATAAGCCATGATGTTGTGTTCTTTGAAGACCAGACAATTAAAGATTTTGACAATGCTAAGAAGGTTGATTATCAGAGTAGTGAGAGCTTAGTTTATGTTGATCTAGTTTCTGCAACTGTTGTACCTTAAGAAAATCTTCAAAATCAAGTTGATAATGAAGATGGCGATTATGTTCAGAATGACCAGCATGATATTATTGATACTCCAGTGCAAGATGATGTAGTTGTCCAGCAAACAACTGCTATTGTGTTACACCCCATAAATTATTGACATTTAGATGGCCTATTCGCATGTTGGTTAAGAGTTTTAGAATGTCATACATGCTAGAAAAAGGCCCGGGGAAAGACCGGACAAGCGCCACGTCGAACCATCGCAAGAGGAGGCTGGACAGGCCCCCTCCGCGATGGACAACGTGTCACGGAGGGCTCACCTCCATGAATGCCAACGTGCCACGGAGGTGAGGTTCAACCTCAAGTATATAAAGCCCCCACTTCATTTTTTTGTGATAATTATCAGATAATTTCCAGTGAGCAAACAAAAAACAGAGAGGATGAAGGGTTTGATATAAATCCCTTCCTTTTATGCTATTAAACGTGGTCCAAACTCGAATTAATCTTGGGTAGTGAAGTATTAAGCTGCAGGGAGCATTCCTACTGAGTTAGTTTTGTGAAATTCGGCCGGCGAATCGTCGCCCTACCGAGCTAAGGTAAGTGGAATTGCTCCAAATTAGTGTTAATATACTCCTAGTCCTAAAGTGAGTATTTCTCCCTTCTGGACTTCTGAGAAATAAAGAGTTTTCAGTTGTT
>JACEIK010001275.1:284602-295612 GCA_018107945.1 Datura stramonium
AGCTAAATTTTGGCAATCATTTCAGAGAGGCCTGGGAACACAGATTAATCTGAGCACAACATTCCACCCTCAGACAGATGGGCAGGCAAAACGCACTATTAAGACGCTCAAGGATATGTTGTGAGCATGTGTGTTGGACTTTGGAGGTAGCTGGAATGAGCATTTACCACTTATTGAGTTTGCTTATAATAATAGTTACCACTCAACTATCCAAATGACGCCCTATGAGGCTTTGTATGGGCGAAAGTGTAGATCGCCAGTTGGTTGGTTTGAAGTAGGAGAGTCAACGCTGATTGGGCCGGATATTATTCATCAGTTAGAAGAAAAGATAAA
The DNA here is from genome assembly GCA_018107945.1 of Datura stramonium. Taxonomy (NCBI): domain Eukaryota; kingdom Viridiplantae; phylum Streptophyta; class Magnoliopsida; order Solanales; family Solanaceae; genus Datura; species Datura stramonium. The sequence goes on from JACEIK010001275.1 coordinate 284,936, forward strand.
GCTTATCCGAGAACGCCTACTGACTTCTTAGAGCCGCCAGAAATCGTATGCTGATGTGCGGCATAGAAACCTTGAATTTAATGTGAATGACTGAGTGTTTTTTAAAGTTTCTCCGATAAAAGGGGTGATGAGATTTGGCAAGAAAGGCAAGCTCAGACCGAGATTTGTTGGGCCTTATTAGATTCGCCGAAGAATAGGCCAAGTGGAATATGAGTTGAACTTACCTCCAGAATTAGAGTTTGTTCACCCAATTTTCCATGTGTCCATGCTGAGGAAGTATATAGGAGACCCCTCCAGAGTTGTCCCAGTTCAGGATGTCCAGGTTACGGAGGAGCTGGCTTATGAAGAGATTCCAGTAGCCATACTGGATAGGCAGATTCGCAGGTTGAGAACTAAAGACGTTGCTTCTGTCAAGATGTTATGACGTAACAGGAACCGAGAGGAAATGACTTGGGAGGTAGAAGAAGATATGAAAGCCAGATATCCTCAGTTATTTCAAACTTAGTAAGCTATAGGTATATTGTTATTACTGTTGCTTTATATTCACGTGCAAAAGCGAGATTTTGACTTCAGTTTAATGAAATGAATGTTATACCATTATGTGAAGTACTTGTATTGGACTTTTCCGAGTTTCAGGATTTTTGAGATAGTCCATATTATAGGGGAAACTCTGTCGAACTTTTTTCTATAATAAAGTCAAGTAAGTTGAAATTCTTGCAAGTAGAAGTTTACATTCGAGGACGAATGTTCTTAAGGGGGGGAGGATGTTACACCCGTAAATTCTTGACATTTAGATGGCCTATTCGCATGTTGGTTAAGAGTTTTAGAATGCCATACATGCTAGAAAAAGGCCCGGGGAAAGACCGGACAAGCGCCACGTCGAACCATCGCAAGAGGAGGCTGGGCAGGCCCCCTCTGCGATGGCCAACGTTTCACGGAGGGCTCACCTCCATGATGGCCAACGTGCCACGGAGGTGAGGTTCAGCCTCAAGTATATAAAGCCCCCACTTCATTTTTTTGTGATAATTATCAGATAATTTCCAGTGAGCAAATAGAAAACAGAGAGGATGAAGGGTTTGATATAAATCTCTTCCGTTTACACTATTAAACGCGGTTCAAACTCGAATTAATCTTGGGTAGTGAAGTATTAAGCTGCAGGGAGCATTCCTACGGAGTTAATTTCATGAAATTCGGTCGGCGAATCGTCGCCCTACCGAGCTAAGGTAAGTGGAATTTCTCCAAATTAGTGTCAATATACTCCTAGCCCTAAAGTGAGTATTTCTCCCTTCTGGACTTCCAAGAAATAACGAGTTTTCGGCTGTTTTTTGATGAGTCAAAGTTTGGGGTATATATATATTCAAAGTAGTATTTTCTTCCACAATATCGATGAATTTAGTTCTAATTGCTATGAATATGAATGCACTTGGAAGAAATAGCTGAAAATTAGCCGAGTTACACCAGATACTCAGAAAGTTAACGGACAAGGTATGTTAAGCCAGTTTCTTCAGCAAGCTAGTAGTTCCGGTATAGTAAAATAGTTCCAGTGCCAGCAGAATGTTTCAGAAGCTGCATATTATGTTTAGTATAAATTTTAGTATGATGTTAGAAACGTCATTTCATGTGTAGCGTGAAACTTACTAGCACGATATAAATTCTAGTAGAAAGTTTCATAAATAGTACAACATGCCCAGTATGTAATCTAGTAAAGTACGTCAGGATATTATCGTGTTCAGCCGAAACTTAGTAAAGCAATACAAGTTCCCGTAAAGTATTTCAGAAATAGAATAGCAGCTTAATATGAATTTTAGAAAGCATGTTAGAAATAGTAAATCATGTTTGTCATGAAACTTAGTTATGCAACATGATTCTCAGCAGAAATATTATATCTTATTTCAGTATCAGATTCAGCATAGTATGACAGAAATTATATGTATACCGTTATCATTAGTTTCAGCATGTATCGTATGCAGTTAGTATTATCATTTGAGACTTGACTGTATTGTTTTGGGTTGGATTACCTAGCATCCGTAACCGCCCCAGGGTTAATAGTTGTATCGACTTGTCCGCCAGAGGGCGAGGATACGTCGCTCTATGGAGTGGCATGCCGTCCCCTAGGGGACGAAGATGGGATGCCAGTTTCCCCATATTTTTCCTTGGTCAGCTTTTATACACCCCCGTCGAGTGGGTACGCCCGGGGTGTTGATTCAGGAGTCCTCTGGACTCAGGTACAGTTATAGTCAGGGGCTCAGCGGGCCCAAGTGCATACCCAGGGGACCGGCATGATGCTTATAGTTACTATGGAAGATGGGATGACCGGGGTAGGGGTATAGATTGCGTGTTGGTTGTACCTTCTGGCTTATGGGGGCCAGGTAAGGTTTATGTGTGCTATGTATGTTATGCTATATTGCCATCTTATGTTGGTTATGAAAAGGTAGATAGTAGCATGCCACGTTACCAGGTACGACTCCTACTCCTTTCAGCATAGTAGAGGACAGTCTTAAACTCGTACTTTCAGTTAGTTACAGTCTATTTCTTTCTACTTCAGTTCTATCAGTTATATTTCTTGTCTTTAGTTATTTTCCAGTTGTTGCTTGCATAATCAGTACCAGCGATACTGACACCCGTTTGGGGCGCTGCATTACTTGTCTGCAGGTACTCATAGACGAGGAGCCGATCCCTCGTAATTTCAGTCAGCACACAGAGTCATCAGCTCCTGTCATCCGGAGCTAGACAGCTAGAGGTTTATTCCTTTTTTTGTTGTACAGTATGGGTAGGCCGGGGCCCTGTCCCAACCATCTTATCAGTATTCTTAGAGGCTTGCAGATTTTACATTCCCTATGGTTAGTTGTACCGGTTGTGTGAGGTCGTGTGTATGTTTTAGTTTGTTTATGACGGCCGTGTGGGGACTTATTCAGTTGGTAGTGGTGACCTTGCTGGTCACGTAGAAGTTTAGCACTTGTTTTCTTAATTCAGAAATAACTAAACAGCATGGTGGCCTTGTCGGCCCACATAGGTTCCCTATTAATTCAGTTGTTCTGGGTAGCTGTTGTTTGCTTACAGGTGGCTACATGCCTAGCCGGCCGGAGGCTATATTTACAGTCTTTATATAGCCCGTCGTTTTCTTGAATCCAGAGTTAGAGCCAGCCTGGCACCATAAGTGCTTAGGCTCAGCTAGCCCAGCAGTCCAGGTTCTAGTAGGGCACCAGGTGCCAGTCATGCCTCCCAAGGCGAGGCGTGACATATTGATGCTACATAGAATTATCTCAGAAGATTGACTAGAGAGAAAATTCCTTCATTTCACTATTCTTCCAGTGAGTATGTACTCTTGACTGATGAGGAAGAACCTGAGAGTTTTGATGCGGTCATGGACAGTGAAGAAAAAGAAAGGTGGTTTGATGTTATGAAAGATAAGATTAAATCCTTACATGATAATTATACTTTTGATTTGGTTAAGCTGCCTAAAGACGTAAAATCTTTGAAAAACATGTGGGTTTTTATGATGAAACATGAAGATGGAAACCCTGTTCCACGTTACAAGGCTAGATTAGTTGTAAAAGGATTTAACCAGAAAAATGGAGCTGATTTTGATCAGATATTCTCTCCAGTTGTGAAGATATCATCCATTCGCGTTGTTCTAGGCTTAGCAGCAATCTTAATTTAGAGGTTAAGCAAATAGATGTTAAAACTGTTTTTCTCCATAGTGACTTTGATAAAGAAATTTATATGGAGCAGTCAGAAGGTCTTAAAGTCATGGGAAAGGTGAATTATATTTGCAAATTGAAAAAGAGTTTGTATGGTTTGAAATAAGCTCCTAGACAGTAGTACAGGAAGTTTGGTTCTTTTATGAGTTAGTAGAGCTTCAAGAAGACTTCTTCAGACCATCGTGTTTTTGTGCAAAACTTCTCTGATATTGACTTCATTATTTTATTGCTTTATGTTGATGATATGTTTGTTATTGGTCAAAATGCTTGCAGGATTCAGAAGTTGAAGCAAAATAAGTATTTTGTTGTGAAAGACTTAGGACCAGCAAAGCAGATTCTTGGCATGCAGATTATCCGTGTCAGAGAGGCCAAGAAGTTGTGGTTATCACAAGAGAAGTACATTCAAAAATTACTTCGCAGGTTCAACATGGATAAAGCTAAGGTTGTCAGTACACCTTTAGCTATGCACTTCAATTGAGCACGAAGTAGTGTCCTTCCGATGATGATGAGAAGGAAGATATGAAGAAAGTTCCTTATGCTTCAGCTGTTAGTAGTTTGATATATGCAATGATTAGTACAAGACTAGTGTCACGATCCGAACATAGACCCCTATCGTAACACGGGACAAGGAGCCCTGAGAGATTCCAAGTCGATCAATGGCATAAACATACATCTAACTCAATAACAATTAAGCGGAATACTTAGCATAACGACATAGCGGAAACATAACCATAACATAACATGGCAAGCGAAACGCACTACATACATGACAGCTGAATACTACATATAGTCTGAAAGCCTCTAACATATCTGATGGGTTGATGGGACAACATCCCTAACTAACCTGACAAGTCTAATAATCATAAGCATGCTGGTAAATACATGAACTAGCCATGAGAGTAAGACCCATGAGTCGACCAACATTGTAAATCATAAATCATGAGGTTCATGCATACTTGTAACTCTTTTATATGCTTTTTAAATCACAAATTCGTAATGGGCATTTGAATAAATTCATACCATAACTCATAAATTATGATGGGTTTATGAATATCAACAATAGTGATAAAGATCATAACTCGATTCATCAAAGAACATGCATAATTAGGTATAATTTAATAAAAATTGAAATAAATAAATTTATAATTGAATTAGTGGTAAAATCTAATCATAATTCGTAAAATATGAAGTGAAATATGAGAAGTATAACCCATGTATAGATCATTAGAATTTCACAAGATTTAAGATAAAATCCCATAAGATTTTTAAACAAAACTTCATGAATTAGGAGAGGTTGGGTATGGGTGTGAATAAAAATACCCACTCATAACCCTACATACCTGATTATAGATGATTCTTATACTTCCTTGATTGCCCAAGAAGAATTTGAGAAGAATTGGAAGGGCTAAGGCTTGATCTCCTCTCTAACTCTCTTACTTGCATGCATGAGTTTTGATTAGGTTAGAATGACTTAACCTATTTTAATACACTCTAAAAATAACGTAAAATGACGTAGTATAGGATCTTAGAACAAAAAAAATATGAGAATACCCTTAATAATTTTGCAGAAAGTAACTGCTCGTCAGTCCCCGCGAGGGACCTAACGAGTCATTGCCACGTTGCGTGAGTCGTTACCTCCATCGTTAGGTACACTGCCAAGTTTCACTTGAAACTCGTAACGGCTCATCCCACGAGTCGTTACCGGTGACTATGACTTGTGGTCACCACTCGTTATCCCCACTGCCTCGACCCCCAATCTTTATCTTCCTGATGAACACGATCCACTCAATGAGTCATGGTGTCTGACCACGATTCATGGGGTCTATCCGTTAGGTGCACTGCCTTTCACTTTTCCCCCTTCTTAATTCCCTTGGCCACGACTGACCTGACGAGCCGTGGGGCCTGACCACGACTCATAGTCATGCCCATGATGACCCCCCTTCAATACTTCTTTTAATTCAATCCAGTACTTCACCACGAGTCACCTCACGACTCGTGGTCCTCCCCTATGGGTCACAAAATGGCTCGTTCTGTGACCTGGTCCAAAATTTTTAATATTTTCTCCATTTCAACTCTCTAGTCTAATCTTCGGGTTTTCGGGTTATAACAACCAGATATTGTTCATGTTGTTGGTATTGTTAGCTCTTTTCTTTCTAATCCATGAAGAGAGCATTGAAATGTAGTGAAGTGGATAATGAGATATCTTTGTGGCACTTCTAGTTTGAGTTTGTGTTTTGGGACAGGGAAACCTATTCTCTACGGTTACACTGATTCAAATATGGCAGGTGATATTGATACTCGAAAATCTACTTCAGGCTATTTGGTTACTTTTGCGGAGGGGGGTTGTGTCTTGGCAATCTAGATTGCAAAAATGTGTTGCTTTATCTACTACAGAATCCGAGCTTATTGTTGTTGTTGAATCTTGTAAAGAGTTGCTCTGGATGAAGAGATTCTTGGGGGAACTTGGTTGTGCTTAGGAGAGGTATTGTTTTATTGTGACAATCAAAGTGCTATTCATCTTGGCAAGAATTCTACATTTCATGGTCGGTCCAAACACATTGATGTGAGATACCATTGGATTCGAGACGTGTTGAATTCTAAGTTTTTTGAACTTGAGAAAATTCATACGGATGATAATGGTTCTGACATGATGATTAAAGCTTTGCCAAGGGAAAATTTGGAAGAGTGTTGCATGATTGCCAGAATAGTGGTCTCCTTCACATAGTCGGGAGGGGGAGAATTGTTGGGTTTTGAGTCTTTTTTTCTCTATGTGGATATAAAAGCCCAATTTCGATCAGCCCATTTTTATTTATAAGCCCACTATCATGGTGCATATATAAGGATTCTTTAGGTCTTATTTCAGAGATACAAGAGAAAAAAATATAGCAGCCAAAGAGAAGAGAAGTGAGATTTTCGCACAAAATGTTTCAGCCGCAGCAGGCAGCTCAAATTGCGATTCTCGTTCCGTTTCTTGTCCCATTGAGCTGATTTTTGGATATGTTGTTTCTATCATCTTAATATTTTGATTAAGAACTGACAGAAGTGGATTTGGAGTCCTGTAGCTCCAGAATTTAGTATGTGAACAGTAGCTGCATTTTTGTGTGATTTTGCTCCTTTCCTTCTCTAGTTTTTTGGTGCTATCTATTTAACTTGTTGCTCGTTGTTTGGTACTTGTTTGGTGGACATTTTGGAGAACATTCTTGTAACTCTTATTGATTATAGCGGAGTTTTTGGTCCTGGGGTTTTTACTCTTCACACTGAAGAGGTTTTCCACTTAAATTTGGTGTCTTGTGTGGTTGATTTATTTTTATCTTGTGATATTTATATTTGTTGATAATTGCTGCTACCCAGACCTATCTAAAATTATATTTGAGGTCTCCTCTTGGTTCAAATAGATTGGAAAATTTTAGACTTGGATATTCTTCCGCCACTACCTTGTCGTGCACTTTTATTTGTGCTTTGTTTTTTCCCAACAAATTAGTCCAGAAAAAACATAATTCGGTCAATATATTCAAGTTTGAATTAGTTATTGACCCGTCTATTTATTTTTTCAATTCATTTTAGTCATTAAAAATTGAGTTGATATGTAACCCAAATTGATCATGGAGAAAACTTATTAAAATATTTTTTTATTTGATGTTATATATTGTCATAATAAAGAAAAAAATATTTCTCTTTGGTGCTAAAAAAATTTATAAAAAATAAATAAAGCAATTAAAACTTAGTAAGGATCGAATAGGTTGGGTAGACCCATATTTTAGACCATTTTAGCTCAAGTAATTTTTGAATGGGGCAAAAACCCGCTCATTTATTAATTGAATTCATTTTGACTTGTCTCAATTTCAGCTCAACCTGTTCATTTAACGCATTTATGAAGGAGTTTCGAGTATGGGGATTAAAACACTTAATTTTGACTACCAGTTTCGATATAATTATATTCTTCAAATACTTTAAAATAAAATTTACATATTTGAAAATTATACAAAAAAAAATATTACTAGTCAACATAGCTAATGATTCAAAAAATAAAGTTGAGAAAATTATAATTATAAAAAAAAAACTATTTGACTCACCAAATACCAGCTAGTAATATCTACACATAAAATTGAACGGAAGAGTATAATATCAATAAATAAAATATACAAGATTTTTATAGAATTTTTTTTCTATTTAAATTATAATTAATCATAAAAGATTATTCCCTCGTTCAAATTTTTTTTTTAAAAATCGTATTATTTTTGGATTTTGTGTTTTATTGATTGGGTAGGTGCCAAGTTCACGTCGCGGCCATGATTTCCTTCTTGTCTTGATACGGAAAAACAAAAAGGAGTGATTTTTGAACTTTGTTGTATTTATTTGTCTTCCTCCTGAAAGAACAAATATTACAGTAATGTGCAATAATGCACTACTTTTTTCTTCTTCTTTTAATTTTTTATTTTTTTTGGAACTTTTGAAAAAATTTACAAACTTTTTTGCTTACTATGCAATAGCTTGCAAACCATGCAAGAAATATAAATCGCATTCGGCAAGCTTTGTGCGAATAGCTCATGACTGAACGGCACACAGAGGCTGAATTCAAACTCGAATGTTACCTTTCAATCACTCAATCATGGCCTTGCGGATAATTTTGAATAATTTTTTGTTGTGTACATTTTCCATGGTTTTGCTACACCTTTCCAGTTCACGTGCTAAACATGGTCCTTCAAGTTTGTTAAAAGATATTAATTCATAGAACGTTCCGGCGGCAATTGGAAAAGGTTTAAAATAGATTCTTAAGTTTAACTATATTCGTCTATATTTTCCTGAATCTATCAGGAGTCATTTGAAATTCAATTACACTAAATGGTCAAAGACAACTATGAGGTTCCTTCTGCTGGACACAAAATTTTAAAAAAAAATCTCTTAGAATTTGTGGTTTTAAATATATCGAGATTTTTATGAATATGAGTTTCTAACCAAATTAAATGGAGTGGTGTAGAATCCCAATGCCGAACTGTCTGACAAAATGCCATATTGAAAATTACCTTGTTGGACTTTAGAATTTTTACTAAAATGCGGGGAAAAAAAATACTGTATGAGAATTAAATAGGGACTGCGCAAGTGTAATTCCCGCTATAATAAATAACGACTATCTAGGTCGACCTTAAGCAGACACACTCCAAAGTTTCCCGTTAAGTAGATACCCTCCAAAGTTCCGCAAGTATAATGGAGGTTACCAACCTAGGCCTGAGCCTTCCTGAAAACATATTTGTAAGAATATGGTTTACAAATAATTTTTTTTCTCCTGAAATCTAATATGAGGATATCATGTAATCAATCATCTTCAACAAAATAGACAAACATCTGATTCTGCATTGAACTTTGTTAGCATCAAATGTTAGGTTGAAAGTCTACATTTTAAATAGAAGGGATTTGTTGATGTAGCGTTTGAATCGGTAATACTAGTTTAAGAGATTTATGGGTTTCTTCATAGTGGAAACAGATTTATAGCAACCACGGCTCGTATCACCGACCATTAAGAGTCCTCACAAATTGGATGAACTCAATTTGTCGACAACCTAAATATACTTTAGGAAATGCAGAGCGATTTCTCTATTGTAAATCCTGGTCGTCATCTCATGTGAAAACAAACTCTTTTTTCTATGCTTAGGGTATATTTATACACTAAGGCTAAGGTTAAGAAAGAGGACAAGCTAATAAACTAACGGGCTAATTAGCACCCTTTACCCGATCCAATAGCTATGTCCAACAGCTGCTCTGTATTCTTCGTAGTACTTAAGCTTTGATTTGTTTCAGTTAATTGGTGATTGGGAAGAAACAGATGTTCATAATGTTGTTATAGTATCGTCGGACAGAAAAAAAAAATAGTGGCATTTTCGAACAAATTAAATTCAATATTAAGATCAACTAAGCTGTCTGCTCTTTAAGATTTGGTTAATTTACATGCATATGACCTGCCCGACGAAATGTAACACAGAAGATTAGCTTTGGAGTCTGGACATTTTAAGAAGATAAATTTTGTTTTTAAGAATTGGGTAGAGGAATGTAGCTTCGGCTTTTGCTACATTTCCATACAAATATCCCAACTTTTAACATCAAAATGTGGTACCAAATTGGGCCGAACATAAGCCTATTAGTCCAATTCTCCACAAAGAATGGGTCATGTCCAGACTATCGAACGGGACAAAAGGATTTGACTCATAGTCCATGCTAAACTTTTTGATGGGCAGAACACAGTGACTGTATAGTCGACTTTGCTGATCCACTTTCTCATATTGACTAGCCTCCAACCCGTACTAGTCGCTCTCCAACGTCTCAACTGTGCTATCCTCATTACATCATCCCACATACCTTTTTAGTAATATTGTCCATGATTACTGGTACTTGACAAAGCAGTTTGGGTGATCCTCTTGTTGTCCTCACATACAGGGAGGTGAATATGACAGCAGACAAGTTAGCAAGACATGGAAGCAATATAATTGCACCAAAACCTCAACCCCTCTGTTTTCATCTCCTGCCGTTTCTGTTCAACAGGCCGTTCGAGACGATCTCAATAATAGGTGATTGTATTGATGGAAAAGGTGGACGACCCCTAAGTGTTATTCAATTTATAAGTGGTTATCAGAAATCATTTTGAGGGAGCTTCTCGCTTGCATAGTTCGAAACCAAAGACCTACGCCTCTCTCTTTTCTCTCTAGAAGATATGGCGACCTAGAGGCTGTCATGACTTTGCAGCCCTCTCCCCAGCTTCAAGCTGCGGTAGAGATTCATTCTAGACCAGATTATGCATCTCTCCAACTCATCTAAAATAACTACTGATAGTTTACGTGCGTCCACCAATAACAAGGTAGAACCAGGTTCTTTACCAGGTTCTTTACCAGGTTCCGCAGACAGAAACAGAAAGTAAAGTACACACGATATTTACGTGGAAACCTCTTTGCCCAAGAGAGTAAAACCACGACCTACCCTGGTAGGA
>JACEIK010001276.1:6615-17174 GCA_018107945.1 Datura stramonium
TCCACTTCACCAACTTGTAGATTAGTTTCCAAAATTCATTTTAACTGCAAAAATAATAGCTAATCATGTTGGTTAGTATAAATCCACATTTACATAAAAATCACATGAGAATGTACATATAAAAGTAGATAAACAAGTCCAAATGAAGTAATAAAGTATCACTTGGGCATGCAATTTTGCCCAAGATCAATATGTTCTATTAGTTGTTGTTATATTTTAATTATGCTATGTCATGGGTTATCTTGGAGCCATTCGTGGTTCTAGGTCCCGTGTCTCAATCTAGGGTCTTAGCTCGGGTCGTGATAATAACTGACACAATTACAAATGAGCATATAATTTCCAACTATCTTGCTCAAGTGGGCAGAGTCGTCGTAAGCTTTGCCAGGTGCAAAGAAAGATAAAAGCATGATATCATTCGTGAGCCCAATCGGGTTGGGGAATACACTCTCTGGTGAGGCGTGCTACGTAGTTCTGAAACCTAGGTGCATTGAACCTCGGCCTACTCAGTGTTTGATAGTTCTCCCAAAACATGCATATTGCTCTTAATCATAATCATGAAACATACTTGGTTTTACATGGGTTAGTTGAAATCATAACCATACTTAACATACCTGAACTAGCCATGAAAACGATGTTGCTACTTCGGCCATTATACATAAGCTTGAGATTTGTGAATTTCATGCATAATTTCATGCATAGTTGAATAAATAATCATAGGTTCATAAGCTTGAAATGCATAATATCATACATAATTCGGTAAAATCTTCATAAACTTGAAAACATGGGTTCATAAGTGACATGCCCCACCTTGGGGGCACAATTGGCACCTAATGCCACACTGGAACCTGGGCCGACCTGGCTGGGCATGTGCACCTCTAGCGCCTGCCAGCAATTCAAAATCAAGAAAACAAACTATTATATCTCGGTTGTAAACAAAGCCTCAAGCTGACAAGGCCACATAGCAACCTACAAAAAGAAAACAACTAACCCAACAAACACAACAATAAAGGGATCCTATGTGGGCCAACAAGATCACCATGTTGTCTAGTCATAACAGAAGCAAAATAGGCATCATATTCATACTATAGCCGACAAGGCTGCTAACTAACTAGCTAAACTAGGCTCCGCATGGCCAACATGCAAAATATAACATGCATAGGCCCCACACGTCCAACAACAACCAACAACTGAAAAACTGTAGTCCGAAAGCCTCTAAGAGTAGAATAGCGGTCAGGAAAGGGCCCCGACCTACCCAAAAGTTTTACAACAAAGAGCACAAATCTTTCTAACTATCAAACCCGGAGGAAAGGAGCTGACTGAACTGCTAACTCTAGATGACGGCTAAGAAGGTCTTAAACCACATCTATCCGCAGTTGAAGGAAAGTGTGCAGCGCCCCATAGATGAGCGTCAGTACAATATATACCGAATATGTAAGGCAGTAATGAAAATGACTAAATAGAACTGATAAAAGAACTAAAAGTAATCACTAAGAAGGATAAGAGTTATAACCTGAATAGCCTCACCACTTAAAGTATAGTTAATAAGTAAGTAATACAAACAAGAGTCTTACTTGGCCCCCATAAACCTAGAAGGTACAATCAGCACAGAATAACCCACCTGAGCCCCCAAAAATCCTGAAAAATACAATTCAATTTGTACACCCCTAGTATGGTCAATATGAATCAACGAGTAAATATAACCAACCTACCTGGCCTTTGAGTCTGCAATTAATCCCGCTGGACTCCTGTAGCTGTGTTTGAGCCCTCTGGGCTCCTGTAGCTGCACCCTGGGCACACAAGGCTCGATGGAGGGTCAGTGATGCCCATATTGAATAAAATAAGATGTCCATTCATGGATGGACTGTAATATGGCCTTATAGGCTTGAATATAGTCCTGTCAGACATCATATAGCTCCTTTGAGCGATCTATAGTCCCGTAGGTGATGACACAACTAGCAACCCTGAGGTTGGTCGACGGAAGGCTATAATAGGTGGGGTCAGTCCCAACTGAAATAATCAACTTCAATCTTAAAACTATCCATAGCATCTAATCACAATATACATTCTCACGGCTAGCTTACCAGGACATAGCTCGTATTACTAAACAACAGGAATTACTGCCGAAGAGGTTAGCCTTAAGATACTTCGAATATCGATTTTCATTCACCCAAACAGTCCCAACTAGTAGCCGATAATTCCACTCAATAGCAGCCTCTATGCTGAGAGAATAAGGTTATTTCAATAGTGGAATCAACAAATACCAATATCTTCAATAATAATAATAACTACAACTCAACTTCATTCAACTCGGCCAAAAACTCACAAGTTCCCAAGAGTTTAGAAGGTAGAAATGCTTACCTATCACTTGTATCCTCTTAGGACTCAATTAGAAGTGATTTCTACAATTTTTACTCAACAGGGTTCCGGTACTCTGAGTGAATTTTCAAGAAATAACTTCACAAGGACATTTTTCGTAGGCCTGTAACTCGTTATCCAAGATAAATTTGCATTTGAACGGAGTTTAATAGAGTAAATTGGAAAAAAATAGATGAAAAATAGAGAGAACCCGTCGTCCTTGCTGAGGGTCTATTTTAGGAAATTTTAAAATGAAATCAATTTGAACTTAAAACATTTAAATAGGCTTGAGGCGGTGGTAGGGGGCGCGGCGTGCTAGCCACAGCGCCAAGAAACTGGCACAATGCGCCTGCCAGTGTGTTAGGCTGGCAACACTGCATGGAGCACAGTGCGCCTAGCCTCCTGCCCCCTTGCTACCATGCTCGTATACTCACCCCCAAGCCCTTCATTGCATGCCTCGTTGGTCCTGGTCCTTGAAAGTTTTTGTTTTGTACTCAACCAACGGATGGATAGGATGACTCGTTGAATGCAAAAACGGGTCATTATATCCAATCATAGGCACAGGAAGGATTTTGAACAATTTCAGAACTTTTCCCCAACGGACAACACAACGACTCATTGGTTGACACAATAGGTCATTGTCACTGCTTGTCATCACTACTGGAGATTCTGAATGATTCTTGAACTAGACCAACGGATGGAAACAACGACTCATTGGATGGGACAACAGGTCCTTGTTGCTACTCGTCATATTTTTAACCTTCCTCCAATGGCTCCCTGTGATGAGTCTTTATATCCAACAATGGCTCGTCGTCTAACTCATTTCTTGTAGAACTGATTTGGAAAAATTCTGGATTGCTATCAATGGATCAAAACAATGGATTGTTAAATAAAGCAACGGGTCATTATATTTCTCATTGCATCTGGAGAAGAACTCTACAGATACTGATAATGACTCACACAATGGGTCGTCATTATTGACAACGACTCGTTGGTTGAGTCGTTCTGAGGCAAAAATAAATTTCCTCGTTCCTTTTCTGATTTTTTTTCATTCAAAGTCAGGATTTAGTCTAAGAAACTTTTGGGGTGTTACGATATCTCCCTTTTTGGGTCATTTGTCCTCCAATGAAGGCTAAATAAGCTGAAAGACTAGGAAAAGAGTTGCAATCCCGAACTGAAAGCTATAAGCTAATTACTAAAGGAGTGACTGACTCTGAACTGAGATAGACGTACTAACTAAAATTACACAACTAGTGTGCACATTAAAGAATGAATAGAGCTAAAGGGTAAGGAACCAAATAGAGTACTGAGAAGAAATTTAGTATCTGATGCTAAAACTGAGCTGGAAGGGAATAGGTGAGGGTATTTAGCCATCATGTCCATTTCTTCTTCCCATGTAGCTCCCTCAACTAGTTGGTTCCTCCATAAGACCTTTATTGAAGTGACCTTCTTATTTCTCAGCTTACAAACCTAACGGTCTAGGATCTGTACTGGAACTTCTTCATAAGAGAAACTATCCTTTACACCAACACTCTCTATAGGTACTATTGAGGTTGGGTCACCGATGCATTTCTTCAACAAGGACACATGGAAGAATGGGTGCACCGATGCTAACTCTGTAGGTAACTCTAGCTCATAAGCCACATTGCCGATGTGTCTCAGGATTCTGTAAGGGCCAATATATCTGGGACTGAGCTTTCCTTTCTTCCCGAATCTTATCACCCCTTTCATAGGTGAATTTTTCAGGTATAGCCAATCATCCACAGCTAACTCCAACTCCCTTCTCCTTACATCTGCATACGATTACTGTTGGCTTTGAGTTGTCTTCAGTCGTTCCCTAATAAGTTGAACCTTCTACATGGCCTCATGTAGTGAATCAGGTCCTATCAAAGTAGCTTCACCAACCTCAAACCACCCTATAGGAGATCTGCACCTCCTACCATGTAGAGCAGGGCCATCTAAATACTAAAATGGTAGTTGTTGTACGAAAACTCGATAAGAGGTAGTTGATCATCCCAACTACCCTTGAAATTGATCACACAAGCCATCAACATATCCTACAAAGTATGAATCGTCCGTGCAGCCTAGCCATCTATCTTTGGGTGAAAGGTTGTGCTAAACTTGACCTGAGTACCAAGTCCTTTCTGAAACGACTTTTAGAAGTGTGAGGTGAACTGAGTACCCCTATCAGAAATAATGGACAAGGGAACCCTATATAGCCTAACTAACTCCCGAATGTATAATCTAGCGTAATCCTCTGCTGAGTCCGTGGTCTTAACTGGTAGACAATGTGTTGACTTAGTAATTCGGTCTATAACTATACAAATTGAGTCATGCTATCGGTGAGTACGAGGTAAGCCTATGATGAAGTCCATATTCACTTCTTCCCACTTCCTAGAAGGAATGCTAATATCCTGAGTCATACCCCACGTATTTAATGTTCAACCTTGACCTACTAGAAATTTGGACACTTAGCAACAAACTCTACAATGTCCTTCTTCATGCCATTCCACCAGTAGACTTTCCGTAGATCACGATACATCTTGGTGGCACCTGGGTAGATAGAGTACCTGGTGTTGTGAGCTTCCATTAGTATCCGCTACCTCAATTCATCTACATCTGGAGCACACAACCTGCCTTGGTAACGGAGCACAGCATCTCCCTCTTTGGAGAATGCTTCCACCTCTTTCGATAGGACTACTTCCTTCATCTTGAGAAAAATCAGGTCTTCATCCTGCTTTAACTTAACCTCTACCACCAAGGCGGATTCTGACCCACTTTGGACTATAACTCCACCTTTTGCTGAGTCAACCAACTGAACCCCTAACTGAGCCAGTCTGTCAACATCTCTAACCATCTCTCTCTTATCATCCTCAATATGAGCAACACTCCCCATAGACAACCTACTGAGGGTGTCAGCCACTACGTTGGCCTTACTCGAGTGATACAAAATGCTCATGTCATAGTCTTTCAAAAAATCTAACCACCTTCTTTGACGCGGATTCAGGTCTTTCTGGCTGAACACATACTGTGAACTCTTGTGATCAATGAAAATATCCACATGAACCCCATAGAGATAGTGTCTCCAAATCTTCAAAGTGAACACTACCACTGCCAATTAAAGATCATGAGTCGGATAATTCTTCTCATTAACTTTGAGTTTTCTGGAAGCATAAGCTACTATTTTTCCATGTTGCATCAGAAAACAACCGAGGTCAACTCTGAAGGCATCACAGTAGATCACAAACCCGTCTAAACCTTCTGGCGGAGTCAGGACTGGAGCTGAAGTTAGTCAAGTCTTAAGCTCTTGAAAACTCTTCTCATATGCATCAGACTACTGAAACTCTACCTTATTCTGAGTAGTTTGGTGAGTCAATGGAGGAGAATCGTTCAATGAACCTTCTGTAATAACCGGCTAGACCTAAAAAACTTTTAATGTTTGATGGAGAAGTGGGTCTTGTCCGGTCCTTGACTATCGCTATCTTCTGAGGATCCACCTAAATACCTTAACTAGAGATCATATGGCCGAGGAAGGCAACTGATTTCAGTCAGAATTCGCACTTGCTAAATTTGGTGAACAACTAGTGGTGCCTAAGAGTCTGCAACACTATCCTCAGATGGTCTGCATGCTCCTCCTCTGTTCTGGAGTAAATCAGAATATCGTTTATAAAGATAATAATGAACATGTCCAAGTACAGCTTGAATACCCTGTTCATCAGATCTTTAAAAAGATGCATGAGCACTGGTTAGTCCAAAAGACATAACTATAAATTCGTAGTGACCACACCGAGTTCTAAAGACTATTTTCAGAATGTCACATTCTCTTACCTTGAGTTGGTGGTATCCTGATCTGAGATCTATCTTGAAAAGACAACTAGCTCCTTGAAGTTGGTCAAACAAGTCATCAATCCTTGGTATAGGATACATGTTCTTGACTGTGACTTTATTCAGCTAACGTTATTCGATGCACATTCTAAGTGTGTCATCTTTCTTTCGAACGAATAGGACTGGGGCACCCCATGGAGAGATACTGGATTAGATGAAACCCTTATCTAGAAGGTCTTTTAGTTGTCCCTTTAACTCATTAAGCTCAGCTGGAACCATTCTGTAAGGAGGGATAGATATAGGCTGTGTTTCTAGAAGAAGGTCTATGTCGAATTCTATTTTCCGCTTAGGAGGGACTCCGGAAAGGTCTTCAGGAAACACATAAGAAGTGTCAGAATCTCGAAACTAGAATCTTTGGCCCTAACTCGGTGGAAGATGTACACCTTAGCGATCATCTTCCTAGCCTTAAGGTATGAAATAAAATGACCCTTAGGTGCTGAAGTACTACCCTTCCACTCTAGGACTGGTTCATTAGGAAACTGAAATCTGACGACCCTGATTCTGAAGTCAACTGAAGCATAAGAAGAATGTAGCCAGTCCATCCCCAGAATAAGGTCGAAGTCAACCATGTATAGCTCTACTAGATCAACTGAGGTGATTTTATACAACATAGTGACCAGACAATCCCTATACACTCGACTAGCTCTAACTGGCTCACTAACCAGAGTAGAGAATGAAAATGGCTCTATGAGGATTTCTAGACATATATCAAACTGGACAGTAATGTAAGGAGTCATGAATGAAAGTGAGGCTCCTGGATCTAGTAAAAAATACACATCTATCTTAAAGAAATGTAACATACCAGTCACTATGTCAGGTGAGTTCTCCTGGTCTTGACGAGAGGATAAAGCATAGAAGCGGTTTTGGCGCTGACCACCACTTGTACCTGAGGTAGTACCCTGCTAAGCTTGACGACCTAGAAAAGCTGATGATGTGGTAGAATGGGCCTTCCCCTGTCCTGCTGACAGCCAGTTTCTCAATCTGTAACCCAGTTGACCACACCAAAAACAACCATCCTTGCAATAGAAGGCACTCTCCCCGATGGTTTTTGCCACACCTAGGACATATTGGAAAAGTGCGACTGCTAGGGATATGGATTTGGAACTGGGAGCCTGATGTCCCACCCTTCTTATCCTTACGGGACCTAAAAGGTGGAGCATTGGCTGAAGAAGGTGTTGGAGGCCTCTGTTGCTACTGCTGGGACGATTAGCACCTCCTAACCTCTGCTGGGAATACTCAAATTGGCATATTCTGGCATGTTTACTCTCCCTCTCTATTTCCTTCAACTTCTCTGCCTTTATCTGTTGTGCATGAATGATGAGACTGGAGAGGTCTATGTCTTTGATGAGCATGGTTGTCCTAAGTTCCTTGACCACCAGATCTGAGACTCCATTGAAGATCTTGAGCATGTGAGCCCTTGGCTCAACAACAATTTCTAGAGTATATCTCGACAGTTGAGTAAACTTTAGTATGTACTCCTGTACTGTCATGTTGTTCTGCCTCAAGTTCATAAATTCAGTAGCCTTAGCTTTCCTTAACTCTCGGGGAAAGAATATGCCTAAGAATGTCATAATGAACTCATCCCATTCCACCATTTTGATAACACTCAAACCACACCACCTTACGAAGTATGAAGTGGACGTTGTCAATAAAGAACCCAACTAGAGGTTGGGGTCGATCCCACAGAGAATACGAAAGAATGTAGAAGAACGCTAGTGCTTAAGCTTTTTAGCTAATTATTTCCTAAGCAGGGGGGAATTTGTAAAAGTAATAAATAACAATGTTGAGAAATTGTTTGTTGTTTTCAAATTAATGCAACTAACTAGGTTAAGTGTTCCACTTGACTTCATAACCACAAGGCATTTTATACTAGTGATCTATTCCGGTGCTTAGCATGCAATATTGGTAAGTTAAGTTCACCTAAATGGTTGGTCCCCTATTTAGATGATTTTGACCACGCAACTTGGTCCGTCTATGGGTGTATTCTTTACTAACCCTTACCCTTGATATCAGATTAGCTATTCCCGAACAAGGTCAAGCTAGTAGATAAGGGTTGATAGCCTCAAATCTTCATTGTTAATCCTTTTTCTCATTCACTACCTCCTTGGTCCGGTAAGTAAGAATAAAGCAAGTTCTAACGTTTGCAACTGTTAAAAATCAATTAAGACGAAGCAATAAACAATACATGCTTAAACTCTGTTCAAGAATCACTAAGTATTTTACTTATGTGTGTTAATTTGTCATGGTTCCCACAACCCTAGTTGTGGTGGTTTTAGCCTATCATGTTTATAAGTAAATTAATAGAATTCATAAATAAAAGAAAAAATTAATACTTACAATGATGATAGGAAGAAACTCACTTGATTATTGCAACAATAAAGAAGAACAACTCAATCGTCTCAAAGTATGTCGTAAAACTTCTAAGCCCAAGACTTGTCTAAAACTTGCCTTCTAATTTTACTTCAAACTTAAAACTTGATACTTAAAACTTGATTCTTGAAGACTTTCAAACTTTTTAAAAACATTCTCCTCATTACATGAAACTAAAAGGGTATTTATAGTAGATTTATACTTTCCTTGTTCCATGATGAATTTGACTTAATTTTCTTTTCCTAGTTGAAGTAGGAAAGCCAATTTTTGTTATTTTGGGAGCTTTGCGCGTCGCCCGAACCACTATCGCGTTGCTAGTTGTGGCAACGGGTCACCTAAAGAATCATCATGCCTGAGCACAAGTCGTTAGGTCCCTCGTGGTTTGATTCTTTCAAAACTCCAGTGCACCTTACGGATGGTTCCAGTGATGTACTAATGAGTCATTTCATCACGTGACGATTCGCTATGTCTGTTGTCAAATCCACTGGTCACTTTGTCAAGATTTTCTCTATCAGCCCTCACGACTGACTTCACGACTTGTTACCAGATGTAACAAGTCGTTCCCTCAACCCGTCAAATACACTGTTTCTGCATCTTCCAAACTGAACCTTTGCCCATGACTTCAGCTTCTTTTCAGCTTCATTCCATAAGCCTCAAATACATTCAAATCCATCCTTTTTAGCCCTGAAAATACCTAATCACATGCGTTAGCTAATTTTCACAAATATATAACATAAACACATGCAAACACACATAATTTATTCTCAAAACATATTAAAGTACGGGAAAAATATGTCTATGAAGTGCGTGAGTACGCCCTTCATCACCAGACCTGCGCCATTCTACCTTCCCTCCTTCCATTGCTTATACCAAATCTAAGCCACCCCCTTTCAACTGATAGGCAGCCAGATCAAAACTTTGTGTAGAGGTAACACCCATGATTTGGGTGAGCTTTTAAATCTCATTAATGAATTCCTACGGGTCCTCCTCTATTTTAGACCTGTGAAATGCTGGGGGATTCATCCGAATGAAATCCCGAACTCTGACAGCAGCTGCGGATCCATTTGTATTAACTAGTACAATGACTTGCTAATTAACCTGGTTGGTCATTGCCTGGGTCAGCATCTGAATAGTAGCCCGGAATTCTGCGTGGGACACCTGGTCATCCTGAGGGGCTGCTGGAGCTGGTGGGGTTGGCCGGTTAGCATTTTCGATCGTCCTTCCGTTTTCTTTTTCTGGAGGCATTGTTAACTGAAAATTGTAATGCACGAGTTAGGAGGATAATTTTAGAGATCAAATTCTGCGCACGATAAGAATCATGAAGAAAGGAAAATTTTCTAAAAACGCCTCGTAGCCTCCCCCTCTAATGGTGTTTTGGGAATGAGTCCCAGCGCGAGCATATAAAAAATGCTTCAGGGTGAAAATGAAAGATGTAGATCCATAGAATGTGTGTCCTAAAATTTTGGGTATAAGTCACGGGAATAAAAGCATGCTCGGGTGTTAAATTTAATTTTTATTATTTAAAAAAATTATAAATTATATTTCTTTTATTGGTGTAATGATATTTATATTTTATGCTATCGTGTTTTCATGTTGTAGTGATCTTTCCTAAAAGAAAAACAGCAACTCTTATTAAAAATGTCATTTTCATAAATAGTTTTTTAGATAATTATGCTTGAAAGTTGATATTGATAGGATAGAGATTTCATAGCTCTATGTTCCTGAGGCATCTTTATCTGTATTTTGCATTGCTTTTACACTTTTTATTTTTGTCCTTCTTTGAAATATATAAATAATAATCACTGCAAATATTAGTTAAGAGCGTGAAAGACTAGTAAATGAGAAAATTGATGATAAAGTGGATGATGATTTCTTTTTAAAGATTATCTTAGCTATTATTATTTTTTGTGTTGATACCTTTCTCAAATAATAATTATAATATTGTTTCT
>JACEIK010001276.1:38618-49055 GCA_018107945.1 Datura stramonium
CTTGTTAGATTTGAAGCCACGCTTGTAGAATTCCTTTATGTTAACCTTTAAGACCTGGTTTAATCACTGTTGAAACATGATAAATAAAATCATGTAGGATCTCATATTGACAGATCTTGATTAATATGTATGTTGCATTTATGTGTGAAATGTATAAAGATAACGTTTGTATATCAGAAGGCATGCTTACAGGATTTATTCATTTATTTTACAAAATTATGCCTATAGGATCCGCAATACTAAATCTGACGCTTTAGAAAGCACGTTCGTAGGATAAGAGGCTTATTTGAAATTTTTATATGCTAAGTGTTTCAATTTGTTTGTTTGACGATTAATCACCCATTAAAAGCCTTAAGAATTTTTAGACTACCCAAAATCCAAAATAGTTGTCCAACGCCTCTTGGACATTAAGTTTGGAATGGGTAGGGAAACGCTAGGTCATTAGTCTTCTTCACTTAGAGCGTCTTAAGTTAATAATTAACTAATTAGGTGGGTAGTGTGATATGATACTTCGTGCTTGCTAAATAATACGAGCAATCTAAATGATTGCGAAGTATTATTTATGTTGCATGGGGTGATCCCTTTAGGTTAAAATGACCATTTTTTTTTTGCAGAACTACATCTGGCCTAATTCCCTTTAGGGATACGTAGGCGTCTCTTTGAGGTTCGGCTCCATATTTTAAAAAATTCATTTATTTAGTTGTCTTCTAGTATGCATTTTATCAATGATTCTGCTATATTTTTGTATGCACTTAATTACTATTACATTTTTCTTATCTTTATTTGTAGTGTTGGATTGTATATTGCAATAAAAATAATAATAACAATAATGGTTTTTAATACGTATTGTCTTAATTTCTTTCTTCTCGCTTATCTGTAAATTTCTTTTATTTATCAATTTAGTTTAATTTTTAACAAAAATAGGTTAAAATAAATCTTGCTTTCAATCACTAGCTAATGCCCCCCACATATTAATGGATCCGGCCAGAAACCACATTTGTGGACCTCGAAAGGTGCTTAACACCTTCCTTTCGAGGTAATTTAAGCCTTGACCGAATCTGGTGATGTAGGCTAATTTAAGCAGACTCATAGCGTGGAACGGTGTCCTAATGCACCTCAAATCGTTAGGTGGCGACTCTTCATTCAAATAATCCTTTCAGAGTCACCACATATTGAATTCCGCTTTTCTCAAGAAAAATGAGGTGACACAGTATGACGACTCTATTGGGGATTTAGGCTTTTAACCACAACGTGTTCATTTTATGTGGGGTTTTATTTGAATTTGGATTTGAAAAGAAAAATAAAAAAATCCTTTACTTTGTATTTGTTAATTGCCATATTAAATCCTTTCCCTTTTTATTTATTTGTTTCTATATATTTTTTTACATGAAGTTACTAACATTTTTCTTTCTTTTGCTTTTCATTTCACTGTTTATTATTTCCTTACTGCTTGTAATATGTAATTAATATTTACTTGTCTAAATTGCTAAGTGTTTTATTTTATTAACTTTCATATCGCTCATACTTCTCTACTAGGAACTTCTCACAATCACACATTGTACACGCGAGTTGTGCTTTGCACTTCTCCAAGTTCCTTTCAAAACCTATTTTAGAGAGTTGGCATATACGTGGGGTGAATGGATAGTTTTACTACCATGTGACCACGTGCCTTCTCGCATAGAAACCTTCCAGACGTGTCAATACTATTCTTAGAAATTTAATTCATATCATGCATGCATAAGCCTAGGTGTTTTGACCCTTGGTGTTAATCCGCATATTAGTTAACCACCCATAAGTCTAAGGGTTACATGACCCAATGACAATGCATCATTATGTGCTAAGTGATTCAGATGAATAAGTCCAAGCCCAGTGTTGATAAAATGGATTTGGAATTTTTCTTTAACATTGTTGCAGGATTTTAAAATGGAGGGTCTGCCGAACTTTGCCAACACTCAAATGGTCGTAGGAATTCTGCATAAACTATGAAAATGGTGGGAAAGTATCAAGATGGACCATGGGAGGAAAATCAGAAAGTGTCTAGGCTTTTTAACCTCGTTAATCTACGTAACTCCGGACATATATTTAATCAAAGCCCTGCTCAAATATTCGAATCCTGAAGAGGTGGTTTTCTGATTCCATGACTTTGAAATGACGCCAACAATTGAGGAGATTAGCAGATTCACTGACCTGAAATGCACGAACAAAGGCACGATCTTGCCTCGAAAACAATCTAGGAAGAGGTTTTTACAGCATTTTGGTTTGAAAAAAAATCTCAAATTAGCATGTTTGGATTTAGGGTGGATCTCATTGGACTTTTTGTTTGAGAGATTTGGTAATCAGGTTTTTCATAAAGAGTTCTTTTGTTTTGTAGAAAATTGGAACAAAAAACGCCCTTTGGTGTTTGCAATCACTTTGTTAGGAACTTTGATCTTTCTGAGGGAACATGGGAAGATTGACATTTGCATCAGCTCCGTGGTTAAGGCCGTGTTTCAAGGAATAGACAACGCTGAGGTCACATTAGTCCCTATGATCTTGGCAGAGATATTGCGGGCATTGTCTAAATGCGTTAGAGGAAAAAAGTTCTTCGAAGGTTGTAACCTATTGCTTCAACTGTGGGTCGTAGAACATTTCTTTCAACGCCCCAATATGGTGGACATACTAGATGGCATGGCAATGTGATTGACATGCACTCACGAAGGATGATAAAATTCGTTTCTCCCGTCGGCACTGAGGATTGGTACATGTTTATGAAGTCACTTAGAGGACATCAAGTGCAATGGAGGTATTCATAGTTATCTTTTCCTACTGTTGTGAAAAGAGGGAAGAGGTTGTACTACATTGAACTTGTAGGCTTGAGGGGCATACAACCTTACGCCCCTATACGAGTGTTTCGCAAATTTGGTGAGCTCAAGTGATACCTCTGCGGTCCCGCATGGATATATCTGAATCTGATTTTGGAACGGACTATGAAATTTCGAAGGCCAAAGAATTTTTGCAAGAATGGAGAGGATTAATGACCATCGCCATATTTAAGGAGCAGGCCTTCTACAAGCCTGAGTACTATGCATGGCTTCTGGAAGATGTCGAGGATCTTACCTTTAGCGTACAAGGAAAACCACACGGGTTTGAAGATGAGGAAGAGACGAAATGGGACCACAACCTGCTCAACAACCATTTTGAGGTCACACCAGCAATGCGAGCTCAGATTATAACAGGATGGGCATGAGATTTTATCTTAGTTTCTTCCCTTTGTTACCCCGTTACCCCTTAGTTTGCTTATTTTCATGATTAGATTTGATGTAGTAGCAGATTGACATTTTTAATAAAGAGTCATTTTATTTTTATTTTTTCCTAACTCCAACTCTGATAATACCGAACATTAAGGCTTAGACTAATTCATCATGAGATCACATATTTGTCATCTTAGGCTTACTCTGGTACAAAAGAGGCTCCAAAATTAGGAAACGCATCAAGTTTATTTATTTATAGCATGATTTCTAACCTCTCCTGCTAACTTTGGCTTTGATTGTTGTCTTATTTTTTCCTTACCCAAAGGTTGATCTGTGCAAATCTGGCCTATTATACAAGGTCCAAAGGGGCTCCTCCTTCTCCTCCTCCCGTTTCTAGCCACAACAACAGAGGGAAAAATAAGATGGACGAACACAACAGCACCATTGATAAGAGTGGTAACAGTACATCTAGGGACGAAAGGGAAAATTCCGAAGGAGTCTGCCCTCTGGGTTATAACGAGGTGATAATGAGGCTCGAGCAGAAAATCTTTAAGCTTCAAGAAGAGTTAGCACAAGTTCACAGTTTAAACAACCAGGCCATGTCATTCGGGATTCAAGCTGACACCTCAACTTCGAAAGCACTGGCAAGCATTCCAACCCGCGGCTCCACCATAAGATACCCATTATACTCCACCCCAATATTACTAATACCCTCCATACACATATCCAAACCCACCATCTCCCATTACCTCCCATTACCCATCACTAGCCCAAGAAATACCTTCCTCGGCCAACATAAATACAACGTATGCCCGCACCCATGTCAACCCGATCTATGTGGAGACAACACCTGCGACTCACCACCTAGAGGAATCTGAGAGTTCAGAGAAGGATAGGCTGATTCAAACTCTCGCAAAAGAGTTAAAAAGATGAACAATAGACTGCAAAGTGTTGAAGGCTCCAAGGGAATAACGGGTCTAGATTATGAAGACTTGTGCATATACCTCGATGTCGAGCTACCGGAGGGGTACAAACCACCCAAGTTCAAATTGTTTACTGGGGTCGGTGATCCGAGGCCCACCTGAGATTGTATTGTGACAAGCTGGTAGGACTGGGATGAAATGAGAAGATAAGGATGAAGTTATTCATGATAAATTTGACCGGTGATTCTCTTACCTGGTATGTAGAGCAGAACCCGAAAAAGTGGTTTACCTGGGCAGAAATGGCCGCATCTTTTGTGGAGCGTTTTAGGTTCAATACAGAAAATGCACCTGACTTGCATTACATCCAAAATCTGAAGAGGAAGCCCGCTGAAACTTTCAGAGAATTTGTAACCCGTTGGAGGACTGAGGCCTCCAGAGTACATCCCCCAATGGAGGAGGTACAAATGAAAGATATTTTCATGCGGACTCTAGATTCGCAAGTTTATGACAGGTTGATGTTAGTTAGCGAGAAAAGCTTTGCGGAGATCATTAAATTGGGCGAGAAGATCGAAGACAGTATCAAAGATGGTACCATTATCAACTTGAATGCGTTGCAAGCTGCTAATAAAGCTTTGCAATCCGGAGCTACTTCAGAAAACTGCAAGAAGAAAGAAATTAGCAAAGTAATAATGGCCCAAGAGCCGAAGAATTATGTTTACAGACCCCAAACTCCACCCCCACACCACCAAATTCCAACCCCATATTACCAAACTCCACCTCCACCATATCAAGCTCCATCACCATACCAAACTCCCCATTCTTACCAACCACCATATCAAACTCCCCCTCCGATCCATTTCCAAACCCCTCCTTCACATTACCAAGCTCCCATGTATCCCATCTATAGAACACAACCCTCTTACCCAAAACCTTCTTATCCACGGCCTTCTTCCTCATCAAGCCAAAGGCCTAGGGCCTACTCTGAAAGGAGGCCGACAAAAAATTATACCCCGATAGCAGAACCAATCGATCAACTGTATGTGAGGTTGAAAGAAGCTAGTTACATTGAGCCTATCCTTTCCCTCCCGGTCGATACCCAAGCCAAATGGTATGACCATAACAAAGTATGCATGTACCATTCGGGCATAAGGGGGCATACTACGGAGTCCTACAGATCGTTGAAGGACAAGATACAAAAGTCATTCACCTCAAAGACCTAGCACCGAACGTGACAAGTAATCATCTTCCAAACCACTAAGTGAATATGATTTCTTGTGATGAATGTGGAGATTTGTCGAATACCATTGGGGTAATCGAGCACAAGGCAGGTTCTTCTTCAAGCCCGTCCATAACACTGTAGAGACGTCCTCCGTTTGAAGTTGAGGTAGCTGCAGCAGCTGCTCCGACCTCTTACAAAACGGTACCTTGGAGTTACAAGGAGAATATCCCACAAGGAAATAAAGTTGTAGAAGTAGTTGCAGTGCAAGGAGTGACTCGGTCTGGACGGATATACACTCCCGATACTCTGTCTCAAGGAGACAACAAAGGGAAATAACCGATGGTGAGAGTTGAAGATAATAGTATTTGGAAGAAAGTGAGGCAAAGGAATACTCCATGATAGAGAAGTTGAGCAAGACCCCTGCTCAGATTTCCATTTTGTCCCTCTTGCAAAGCTCTGAACATCAACAAAAAGCTTTGATGAAGGTGTTAGGTGAGGCATATATTCCTGCGAGTATATCAAGCAGAGAAGTGGCCTACATGGTGGGTTAAGTATTTGAAGCTCAAAAGATTTCGTTCTACGAAGATGAATTACCTATAGAGGATGTGGCTCATAACAAAGTGTTGCATATCATGGTACAACACTCAGATAAATTCATCACAAAAGTGTTGATCGACCCGGGTTCCATCTTAAACATTTTCCTCTTGAACACTTTGACCCGGCTGGAAGTTGATGAAGATGAACGTCAAAGCTTTTGATGTGTCGCAAAGGGATACCGCGGGGGAAATTGATCTAGATATATTGGTTGGCCCTGCCACATTTACCATTACATTCCAAGTCATGGACATCCCAGCTTTATATAATTTCTTATTGGGGCATCCATGGATACATGTCGCAGGGGCAGTTCCTTCAACTCTACACCAATACTTGAAGTTTGAGTGGGATCACCAAGAGGCCGTGGTCCACGGGGATGAAAGTCATCTTATCTATGCTGCTCCTGCTATCCCAGTCATTGAAGGTAGAAGAGGTTTGGATGGGGAGCGTTTCCACACCTTAGACCTTGTTGGTGTCATCGAAGAAGGAAGATGGTGGAGTGACAAATTTTGAGTATGTTACTGTGGTTAGGTTTTGAGCCAGGAAAAGGCCTTGGGATTAGATTACAAGGGATGACAGAGCCTCTGCATGTGGCAACACAAAAAACCACTTTTGGATTGGGGTACCAACCCACTGCCGAGTAGAAAAATAATTGGAAGTATCCTTTGTAGTGCAAAAGTTTCTTGTTGTCAAATCGACTGCCTTCGCTTCAGCAAACTTTCATGTACGATTGTTTTCTTGATATCAAGCGGGTCGAAGAAGATTTTGTGTTGCTCAGTTTGAGAAATCTATTCTTGGAGAAGCCGAATGAGGGTCGTTTCCATGACATTATTGATGAGGAAGAAGGAGGGGCCCCATCACAGGAAGCTGGAGCTCAAAGAGGAGTCGCCAATTGGACAGCCACTCCACCCAGAGCTCGACATGCATCTGGATAGATTAAAAGGATCAGTTTTTATTGTTTTAAAATAAAATATTTATTTTTTGAAGTCATTTAATTCCCTTGAATACTATGTCAAAATTTTGAGCAAATCTTTTCAATTAATAAAATTATTTTCCTTTCATATATTTGATTTTGTTTTTATTTATATTTTCAGCATTTCTAGTATTGAACACATTGAATCTAAGGCCATGGCTTGTAATGAAACTATATAAAATAATATAGGCAACTCAGTAGAAGCCGGAGAATATGAGGTACCAGCTGAAATTGTCAGGGAAGTAGAAGAGTTTGAGGACAAGCCCAAAGCAAATCTAGCAGAGACTGAGGTGGTAACCCTCGAAGATGCAGAGACGCCTAAAGAGACCCAAGTCAGCACTCATTTGCCAAAAGATAAGATTGGGGAGTACATAGAATTTTTGAAAGAATATAAGGACGTCTTTGCTTGGTCCTATGCTGATATGACCAGACTCAGCCATTCCATAGTAGCTCATAGGTTGCCTACTGATCCAGCATATCGTTCCGTCAAGCAAAAGCCAAGGAAGTACAAGCCTGACATGAGTCTGAAAATCAAAGAGGAAGTGGCTAAGCATATCGACGCTGGAATCCTTAAAGTAGTGGAGTATCCTACCTAGTTGGCTAATATCGTGCAAGTGCCGAAGAAGGATAGAAAGGTCAGAGTTTGTGTGGATTACAGGGACCTCAACAAGGCCATCCCTAAAGATACTTTTCCACTGCCGAACATCCACATCCTCATTGATAACTGTGCCAAGCATGAGACATAGCCATTTATTGATTGCTTCGCTGGCTATCATCAAATTGGAATGCACAACGAAGACACTGAGAAAATTGCCTTCCTTTCACCATGGGGCATATATTGCTATAAGGTGATGTCATTTGGGTTGAAAAATATTGGAGCTACCTACATGAGGGACATGACCACTATCTTCCACGACATGATCCATAAGGAGATTGAGGTTTATGTGGATGATGTCATTATCAAGTCAAAGAAAAGTTCAGATTATTTGGCTGACCTCAAAAAGTTCTTCAACAAGTTGCGGAAGTATGATCTGAAGCTGAATTCGGCAAAGTGTGCATTTGGTGTTCCGGCGGGAAAATTGTTGGGATTTATCATTATTCGTCGGGGTATTGAGCTAGATCCAACAAAGATTAAAGCCATCCAGGAGCTCCCTCTGCCAAAGAGCAAGAAGGAAGTCATGAGCTTTTTGGGACGAATCAACTACATTAGCCGTTTCATTGCTCAGTCAACGGTCATTTGCGAGCCTATTTTCAAATTGCTGAAGAAAGATGTTGCTACAGAGTGTACTCCTGAGTGTCAACAAGCTTTTGATAGAATCAAGGATCATCTATCAAAGCCTCCGATTTTAGTCCCACCAGAACAGGGAAGACCTCTGCTTTTGTATCTGTCCGTGCTAGAAAACGCCTTTGGTTGTGTTTTGGGGCAACATGACGAGACAGGGAGGAAGGAACAAGAAATATACTATTTGAGAAAGAAGTTCACACTGTATGAAGCTCGATGTACATTTCTGGAGAGGACGTGTTGTGCTTTGACTTGGGTTGCTCAGAAACTGAGGCACTATTTATCTGCTTACACAACCTATCCGATCTCCAGAATGGATCCGCTGAAGTACATCTTCCAAAAATCCTTGCCGACAGGGAAGCTAGCTAAATGGCAGATATTGTTGAGTGAGTTTGACATTGTCTATGTCACTCAGAAAGCGGTAAAAGGGCAGACCCTTGCAAATCACCTGGCAGAAAAACCTATAGACAATGAGTATGAACCACTGAAGACATACTTTCCCGACGAGGAGGTAGCATTCATAGGAGAAGATATTGCCGAAGAATATGATGGGTAGATATTGTTCTTAAATGGAGCAGCCAACTTTAAAGGAGTGGGTATTGGAGCCGTGTTGGTATCAGAGACTGGACAACATTACCTTGTATCAGCTAAGCTTCGATTTCCTTATACTAACAATATGGCCGAGTATGAAGCTTGCATCTTGGGTATTCGACTAGCGGTTGAGATGAACGTGCAGTCATTATTGGTAATTGGAGACTCAAATTTGTTGATGCATCAAGTGAGGGGAGAATGGGCCACGAAGAACTTAAAGATCTTGCTCTATCTGCAATGTGTGAAAGAACTGTGTAAGAGATTTATCAAGATTGAGTTCCGGCATGTTCCATGAGTACAGAATGAATTTTCAGATGCATAGGCTACATTATCCTCGATGATCTAGAATCTCGATAAAAATTACACTGATCCCATTCCCATTCATATCCATAAGCAACCTGCTTATTGTTTTCATATGGAGGAAGCGTCAGATGGTGAGCCATGGTATGCTGAAATCAAAGGGTATATGACGAATGGAAGTTATCCTAAGAATGCTGCAAGTGCCAAAAAGTGCACGGTTCAGAGATTGGCCAATCAATTTTTCCTAAACGGAGAAATCCTTTATAGGAGGACCCCAGATTTAGTATTGCTAAGATGTGTGGATGCTAAGGAGGCAACAAATTTGATTGAGGAGATCCATGTTGGAACTTTGGGCCTCACATGAACGGTTTCGTGTTGGCGAAGAAGATTTTGAGAGCTGGTTACTTTTGGTTGACGATGGAAACAGATTGTATCAAATACGTGCAAAGATTCCATCGGTGCCAAACCCACACAGATGTGATTCGATCCCCTCCCAACGATCTTCATGCCACAAGCTCGCCTTGGCTGTTCGCAGCTTGGGGAATGGATGTCATCGGCCCCATTGAACCTGCAGCATCTAATGGGCATAGATTCATCTTGGCTGCAATTGACTATTTCACCAAATGGGTTGAAGTTACTTCTCACAAGTCTGTCACAAAAAAGGTGGTGACAGATTTTGTTCGCGACCATTTATTTGCTAATTTGGAGTACCCGAATCTATTATTACTAATAATGGTGCTAATCTGAATAGTGACTTGATAAGAGCAACATGTGAAAGTTTCAAAATCAAGCACCGTAATTTTACTGGGTATAGGCCACAGATGAATGAAGCCATGGAGGCTGCGAACAAGAACATCAAGAGGATTTTGCACAAGATGATCAATAACTATAGACACTGGCATAGGAAAATGCCCTTGGCTTTGTTGGGATATCATACCACTCTCCAAAGACCTATGTGGGCTACGCCTTATATGTTGGTGTATGGTAATGAAGCGATGATACCAGCTGAGGTAGAAATTTCTTCCTTAAGAATTATTCAAGAAGCAGAACTGAGCGATGCAGAATGGGTACGAAGCAGATTTGAGCAATTAGCACTTATTGATGAAAGAAGGATAAATGCAGTCTGTCATAGTCAACTTTATCAAAACGGGATGATTAAGGCCTTCAACAAGAAAGTTTGACCAAGACTCTTCATGCCCGGGCAGTTGCGTCACGCCCCGCCCTAGGGGTATGACTGGCACCTGGTGCCCTAGAAGGACCTGAACTACTAACTGGTGGGCCTAGGAACATCTGGTGCCTGGCTAGCTCTATCTCAGGTTCCTGGA